>PVKN010022947.1:0-14975 GCA_004027915.1 Capromys pilorides | reverse complement strand
CCAGTTATTCGTGTTACCAGACACATGTATGTAAAATGGGACAAAGAAAGAATAAAAGAAAGAAATGTATAAGAAATTAAGAAGAGAAAAAGTACAAGCAATTGAAAAGGTGATGAAACATACATTAACTGCTTCTTTCCAGGAGAAATGCACAGTACAGTTGTCCAGACCATCCTGCTCATACACATAGATAAATCTCTTTCCCCCACTTCCTCTCCTGTTCTCCTCAAATCAGTAACTGTTCCCTTTTGAATAAGTTCATTGCCTTTTCCCATTATTTATTGTGCCCTTCAGACTCCATTTTTTCCTTATAGGTTCTCATGTTAAAAAGACAATATGATGTTTGCACATTCAGGTCTGATTTATTTCACTTAAGAGTATGTTCTCTAGTTTCATCCGTTTTTATAGATGAATAATACTTCACTGTGTAAAAATATCACATCTTTTTTTATCCATTCTTCAGTCAAGGGGCATCTGTTTTGTTTCCAGGATTTATCTATGACAAATTGTAATGCTGTGAACATGGGTGCACATATAACATTATGGTATGTTTTCAGTTCTTCTGAAAAAAAAATATGCAAGAGGGGAATAGCTGGGTTGAATGTGACACCTAATCCTAGTTACTTGAGAAACCTCCGTGCTGATTTCCACAGTGGTTGTACCAGTCTATACTCCCACGAACAGTGGAGAAGGGTATCTTCTTCTCCATAGCCCCTTCAACATTTGTAATTGGCTGACTTCTTGAAGTTAGCCATTTTTTCTGGGGTGAAAAGAAATCTCAGAGTTGCTATAATTTGTATTTCTTGAATGGTCAATGATATTGAATATTTTTCATACGTTTATTTGCCATTTGCATTTCTTCCTCTGAAAAGTATATATTCATCTCAGATGCCCATTTTTGTATTGGGGCTTTGAATTTGAGGGGGCCTGTTTTTTTAAAATTATTTACATGTTTTGGATAGAAGGACTTTATCAGAGGGACAGTCAGGTATACTATTTTTCCATTTGTGGATTTTCTTTTTACTCTGTTGAGATTTGCTTTGAAGCGTAGAAACTTTTCAAAAAGATGAAATTCCAGTTGTTGATTCTTTTTTTGTGTGTCTACAGGGTCTACAGGTCTCACTACACAGATAAGACTAATAGTGATCCTCCTGTTTTCAGTCTCCCAAGTGCTGAGATTACAGGTGTGTACTATCACACACAGTCTCAGTCATTATCTCAGCAAGCGCCGGGTGTGGGGCCAGTACAGCATGCAGAGATCAAACTCTGCCTAGGCAGGCACTTTAATCTGCTGAGCTATCTGGCTGGCCCCCAGTTGTTGAGTCCTTGAAGTATTTCCCATCCAATTTTTTGTTGTTATTGTTCAGGAACTCTATCCACCCCACGTCTTTAAGATTTCTACCTACATTTTTCTCCAGAAGATTTAATATTTCTGTTTTAATGTTTAAATCTTTTCTTTTTGATTTTTTTGTATTGCATTTAATAAGAAATAACAATATGATAGTTTCAAACCATGTTAGTAGTACATTTCCAGTATTTGATACAATGTATATTGTTGTCCTCCTACTAGTTATACAGAGCACAGGGTGTAGATGTGATAATTTTTCTAATCATTATTGGTACAGAAATTTATTCTCATTGAACTAAGAGAAAGTAGTTGTATACATAATCTAATGCTCCATAATTGCAATGGGTTTTTGGCAAAACTGGCAATGTTGGAAGCTGTTGATTTAAGCCTTTTACAGCTCAGCATACTAGTCTAGCTTTACATTTTATGCCTCGTGGTTAAACTTTTCTGCTGGGTGGTTAAGGGCAAGTTAAAGCAAGACATGTATAACAAAACATGTAGCTTTTATATCTCCCAGCATCAGTCAAATCTCTTCAGGATTTAGTTTGAAACCATGTACAGTGCTTTGTAGAACTATTGTCAGTGTCAACCATCTGGATGAATCATGGCCATTGCTTGACCAGTTTGGCCTCTGTGAAAGCCTGAGAGAATGTTTTTTCTCTAGGTGACTCTCTTAATGTTTAAATCTTTGATTCATTTTGACTGTAGCTTTGTGCATGGTGATAGGCATGGGTCTACTTTTAGCCTGAAGCATGCGGAAAGCCAATTTTTTCAGCCCCATTTATTAAAGAAGCTATCTTTCTTCCAGTGAACATGTTTGGCCCCTTTATCAAAGATAAGGTGGCTGACTTTTTTCAGTTGTGTCTGAATTTTCTAATCTGTTTCACCAATCTCAGATCTGTCTTTATGCTAGTACCATGCTGGTTTTATCACAGTAGCTTTATAGCATAATTTCAGGCCAAGGATTGTGAAACCTCCTGCCTTTCCTTTGTTTCCCAGGATTGTTTTTGATATTTTGGGTCTCTTCTGTTTCCAAATGAATTTTAGTAATATTTTCTCTAGATCTGTGAGGTATGCTAATGGTATTTTAATCAGAATTGCATTGAATCTGCACAACAATTTTGGGAGTATAGCCATTTTCACAATATTGGTTCTTCCTATCCAGGAGCATTGAATATTTTTCCTTTTCTCAAATCCTCTTCCATCTATTTTCTCAGAGAGTACTGTAATTTTCACTGCATAAATCTTTTATGTCCTTTGTGCAACTGATCCATAAGTATTTCTTTTTTTTTTTTTTTGTCATTGTGAAAGGCACGGTTTCCCTATATTCTCTTTCAGTGCATTCATTGTTTATGTACAAAAATGCTGCTGATTTTTGGGTACTGAATTTGTATTCTACTATGTTGTTGAATTTGGTAATTATATTTACAAGGCTATTGATGGAGTTTTGGGGTCCTCTATGTAAAGTATCATGTCATCTGCAAATAAAGATAATTTCACGTTTTTTGCAAACTTAGTCCTGTTATTTCTCTCATGTTATTGCTCTGGCTAAGGTTTCAAGGACTATATTCAATAGGAATGAAGATATGGGGCAACCTTGTCGTGTTCCTGACTTTAAAGAGAAGGCCTTCAATTTTTGCCCATTTAGTATGATGTTGGCTGTTGGTTTTTCATAGATGGCTTTTATCAGGTTGAGATAGAGATCATTTATTCCAATTCTCTGTAGGTTCATTTTAAATCATGAATGAGTGCTGGAGTTTGTAAAAAACTGATTCTGAATCTATTGAGATGATCATATGGTTTTTATACAAAGTCATTCTTTTATCTCTTGGGGTAGCAGGGTAAATGCTAGTGGTACTCATCTTGGTTTAGGGGTTATGAGTTAGGTCCAGCATAGAATGAGGACATTTTTAACTTTTCATGGAATATTATAAATTCTAATCACATTACTTCTCCATCAAAAATGAATTAAAAAGACATCATTCAAAATCTTGCTTTGCACAGACTGAGAATCTCCCAGTGAGTAAGGGCAATATCATATTCCTTTGTGTTATCTCTGACATTACATGAAGTTACATCTCAGTAAAATTACATCTGTTGAAGTAATAAAATAGGAGAAAGATTGTGCTAGCATGTTCAGTGGTCCATTTTTCCTGCTGAATACTTGGACATACCAATTAATGATAACTCCATCCTTCTAGCCACCTATATAAAGCAAATAAATAGAAAGTCCGTAGACAAAATTGCTCCTTCTGTCTCCAAAAACTCATGGATGGTCAACCCCGAGGTACCCCTTTCTGACATTATTTAGCCAATCAATCAGTGACTCTTACTGGTTTTATGCTGACATATACCCAGTGCTCTTCCTCTTCTCTCTGTCTCTTCTACTGCTGCAAAGGTCTTCTGCTGGGATCATAAAAACTGCACGTGGGCTGGATTCCTCTGTGTCTTTACCTTTTTGATCTCTCCATGACAAGATAGCCTGTGTGATCCTTGAAAATCTTAATTCAGATCATGCCATTACAGTACATGCAGGAAATCAACCTATTAGAAGTGCCTAACTAGAAGGGATGAATTGAGCTTAAAGACAAGACACAGATAATTTTAAAAGAGGGTCCAAGAGGCTTTGGTCTGTGATCAACAAAAAACCCTGAACATTTGGCCCATGTTACTTCCATTTATTTAGATAAAGGGGCAAGCCAATAGTGTGGTAGAATATTCATCTACCTCCTGTTATCTATAGCATATACTCAGGTAAACACCTGGATCTCAGCTGTGTTGACTCTTCCTGGAGTTTGCAATTGGTCAGCATGCCTGTATGCTGCAAAAGGAGAGCAGCTTGCTGTTTCTCTGATTTGTTTTTGCAGAGAGTGTCATTTACACGTCGATCTTCATTATGTACCCTTCTATTAGTATATATATTGTGCCAATGCTGTCTCATGATATTTGTAGTGAAAAGTAACATTTCTAACAGCACTATGAGGACTTGTGTGAATATTTCAGCAGCTTTGTTGCTAAATTTCAACCTTTCTCACTCAATTTTTCTCACTCTGCTTTCTGGTTTGTGTATCTAAGATCCTATATAGTCACCTATCTTTTTTTCATGGTTCTCTGAATATTTGTTTAGAATGTCCAAAAGAGAAGATTTTTATCTTTTCTCCAAATGTGGTGGCCAATCTTGATTAGTAGCTTGAATTGACTGAGAAATGTCTAGGAAACTAGTAAAATACAGTTCTTTTGTACCTACAAGAGTGTCTCCAGAGATGATTCCAGGTAGAGCAGCAGAGAGGGCAGATCTCCCCTGAGAATGGGCAGCACTGCTCCATAGGCTGGAGAACTAGATGGAACAAAAATAGAAGAAAGAAGCAGCCTACTAGCACAGGCCTACTCTTCATCTCTGCTGCCTGGCTGCTATAAGTACACAGATTCCTCTGTCATTCCTTTCTACTATCATGTTTCAGCCTTGGTGTCAGCCAGCCATGGACTGGAATCTCCAAAACCATGGCCAAAATAAATAAGCCTTTGCTCCTTGTTTTCCCCAGATATTTTGTCACAGTGACAGAAAGCTGACTGATATGTCCACTGTTCACTATGGTTCCCTGAGTTGACTGTGTTTCAGGAGGATTAGCTTCTGGAAGGATGTGATTCATATCATTCTAGTTTAGTAACCCCAGTGTCTATAGCAGAAATAATGCAGGCTTATTTTCTACCAGAACTATCATATACTGTGAGGATGTTCCAAAGTCAGGGTAAACCTATGTCTTCTGTTTTTGTATATTTTTCTCATTGACTGGCAGGAAGTAACTGTTTACAGACAATATCTGTCATGTTGAGCAGGAGTCAAGTAACTAGACATAAAATGGCCCTTCTAAAAATTTCTAAGATAATCCCAGAATAAATCCCTCATGTTATTTGGGCTACATTACATACAGCCTTAATATATAAATTTATATGGTAACAGCTATTGAGGAGGAAAACATGGAAAGTAGAAATCCAGTATGGGCTCACCAGAAGAGAAGGCAATCTAAATGTGCTTGTGGCTTTCCTCAAATCATGAAGTTTTTGCCTGTTATCAGGCTTGTAGTAGAAAGCTTAGTTTCTTATCTTGAGGGAGACTTGACTACAGAGCAATAGTTGGAGGATAGGGGATTGGTAGGGCTTGATCTGATTATAATTTTCTGGGCAGATTAATTGCATCAAGTGTAGTGAGTGTGTGTGTGTGTGTGTGTGTGTGTGTGTGTGTGTGTGGCGGATTTGGAAATAAGGATCTCTTGTAATGCACAAGGTCTGGAGTAGTGGGACCAGGATTGAAAGTGTTATAAAGATACAAAATAGGAAATTCAGACTTAGAAGGGGTTTCTGTAAAAGTGCATTCCATCTTGGAATTCTATCAAGTTAACTGCACAGGATTTTCAAGAAATAATGAGACCAACAGTGGAGGAGACGTTCAATAGAAATATTGATGTTCCTTGACTTTCGGTGGTACAACAGTTCAGTAAGCCTATGGTAAGTTGAAAACATTATAAATGAAAAAGGCATCTGATATACAGAATATCATTGTGCAATGACACTGCACAAGGCAAGTATTAGTTTCTTGTCTTTGTGATCCTCCACTTGACATTGTCAAGAGAAAGTACTATGGAAAAAGAAAATAACCTGGGAAAGATCCAAATTTGAAATTCAAGAGGTAGTTTCTACTGAGCATTTATTACTTTTTCACAATTGAAAGCTCATCAATTGAGCCATGTTGGTGCCCACCTACACAAGTCATGGAATAATCCTTCAAGAAAATCTTTGTGGGAGGATGACTGGGTATAGTTGATAACTTACTGCACATACACACACACACACACACACACACACACACACACACACACACACACACAATAGGGACAGGGAAAGACGATCAGAGGGCCAGAGTCAGTTATGCAATGAACAGATCTTGCTGATACATAAGTCAGACAGGTATGGTTAATGGGGTGAGAAGTCACTGATTCCTAGAACATTCCCAAAGGGAGATTGTGGTTGAACTTCTCAGTCAAGAGTCTTGAGGGAGAAATCTATAGAGGACCTCTTCTAAGGACATCCCATTGTGTACAGCCATTGTTCTCTGGAGAATGCAAGGGCTGCTGCCTCTGTCTCTTAATAAAACCCTAATCCACCACCCTTAACCTTGGTCCTGTAGTTTCTTCTACACTCTTCCTGAAGGTCAAGAACTTTATTTTGTTCTCTGAGTTTTGCCTTCATGGTCCTTTTTCTCTGTCAGAAGTTCACAGAGCAATGAACTACAATGAAAACTTTAATTGATGATTTGCATTGCCAACTTATTCCTAGGAGCTACTGCTTTAGAGGCTGCCTCAGTAACGTTGCCCTTTCGACAATAACTGCAGAAGACATTTAAGCTTTTCCCTGAAAGTAGCTGCTTTCCCCCTTTATTTTGGTGGTGACTGCTAATTTCAATCAAGACAGTCTCTGGGAATGGGGCCCAGATTTGTTTGAGCATGGTCCAGCTTTGAAATCATGTGCACATCACTCAGTCTCCTTTCCAGGTAGATCTGAGACAGGAGGTGTTTATGAGTGTGTAGTTCGGTTAAGAGCCAAACTGTCTTTGTGGGATGTTGAACACCATGCTGATCGCCTTCCTACACACTGCTCAAGGTTTTCTGTTATTCAGGGAGCAGTCAGTTTCTCCATGGTGACAATCCAGAGCTGCACAAGGAGCTCCTTGAAGAGTATCAGTTGAAGTTCTGATGGAATTTAGCCTCACAAGCAAAATTACCTTACTTTTGTTTTTTAAATATTTATATTTTTCTTACACATTTTTTCTGTTCTAGAAAAACCTATTTATTGTGAGATTATAACTCTTACAGCCAAATTACATTATATATATATATATATATATATATATATATATATATATATATATATCAGAAGCTGATTTCTCTTAGAAATTTTGAGTCCTGTAGACACCTTCATCTCAGCTCTTGTGATACAGGGTCTTCCTGCAGGCGTGTCTCTCACATTAAAATAATGCAGGCATGGAAGAGATTTTATGTTCATAGCAACTAGATACGACACAAGGTCTTTGATGCAGATGTGGGATCCTTTATGGCTCTGTGGCTGCTCCAGTTTAATTCCAGTCTGAAGATTTAGTAGCATGAGGTAGGGGCTCATCCACTGCCCTGGCCACACAAGAAGGGCAGACTACCTCTAGAGCATCCCACACTGAGGAATGCAAAGTCAGAAGCCAGACTGCAGTGGATTGCAAAGCAAAGGAAAGCACAGAGTTGAAACATTAACAGAGACAGCCCTTTTGAGTGGTTTTAAGGAAAGAATAGAAATAAGGATAGCAATATTTTCCAAAAATCTGGAAAGCAATAAGGAATCAAAGAAAGTGTTCTTCAAAATCAGAAGGTAAGAGGGCAGGTATATAGACAAGAATGATCGCAGTAAACAGAGATACAGGAGAGACAAAATTGCTCTGTGTATTTCCTGAGAAAGGAGAAAGCAGTGGAAAGATTCTGATAATAGCTAAGATTTTTCTTTGTACTGGGAGATGGGACACATAAGTGCAGAATAAAGGTGAAACCAGGAAGGAATTTCTGTTTATTGGCTTCATTTTCTCTGCAAAGGAAAAGGGAAGTTCTCTTGTACGATGAGATGCACCTTCCTATGAGTACCTATGGAGAAATAAATCACTTCTTCAATCCTTAGTTTCTGATCTGTAAAATGTGCTGTTTCTAAGGATTATCATGATTGATAGTCTATGCAAAACAAACAAACAACAAAAACAACTCCTAGTTTCTAGTACATAAAACAAAATAAATGCTGGTACTTTTTTTCTGTCTTATGGATAGATATTTCATCTTCTCTATCATTGGGGAGTTTTTATGATTTCATATTTAAGAATAGATTAGGTCTAAGGAAGTAGGACAAGTATTAGAGGTTGTACAGGGGGATACTGAATTTTCAGGCCTGGTGGAGATCAGATCTACTGAAATGTGCCTAGTATTAGGGTTGATGAGGGGCCATTACAATTTTGGAGATCTTGAAATAGTGTGTAGATAAAAAAATGCAGACAAGTCACAGAAAAAGACTACAGAAAGACTTGACATTCTTCTTCATTTGACATCTATTGATTTAGAGATGTAAAGAACTCAGTACCCACTTCAAGCTGCTGTAGATATGGGTTGGGTTTTGCTGAATGTGCAAATCTGAGAGTAGTCTTGTAATCTGGAAAGTTACTCATTAAAATGAGGGAGTGCATCATGCTCCAGAATACAAGGAGGTCCAGCAAAGATGCACATATTACTTTACACTGAGAAGGGCTTTGGTTTAAGCAGTTCAAAATGAACAAGCCAGGGCTATGCTTACAGTTACCCTGCATGGCTAAGATTTCTCTGCTCAATACAGTGAAAGTCAAGTGTCTTTGAATTCTTTTTTCCAGGAAAATGCTCTGCTTTTTGGATTTAGCATAAGAACAGGAAATGAATGCTCTCTTTGAGGGCTGCACGGTGAATGGCTTAGCATTAAACTCAGCTGTTTTGATGTTTGAAAATAATACACTTGGATATTTTAAATGTTATGTTTTTTATCTTTCAAGTAAATCTCAGGATTTCTAAATACTTACAATGCATCTGAAAACATTTCTGTTTATTTTTATAAAGCACCACTTTCTCCTCCCTCCCCTTATTTTTCCTCCTCTCTTTTTCTCCTTCCTTCCTTCCTTCCTTCCTTCCTTCCTTCCTTCCTTCCTTCCTTCCTTCCTCCCTTCCTCACTTTCCCCTCCTTCCCTCCCACCTGCCTCCCTCCCTGCCTTCCTGCCTTTCTTCAGAGCTATTTCTGTTCAGGTTTGAGCATAGGACCCTTGTACTGAGCTACTCTCCCAGCATTTTAGAATATATATATTTAATTTGATGAAGGGTCTTGCCTAGCCAGGCTTTGAACTTGAGATCCTCTTGCCTCAAGGAACTATTCTTTAATAAAACTTTTAAAAATAGAGTTTTTATATTTTTATCAAGGCATGACTTTCAATACAAACCTCTAGACTGCAAGATGTTGGAACTGAATAGATGTCTTTTTCATCCTAGTTAAAATTACCAAAAAAAAATCCAAAAAATAATTATACATAGTGGCATTAATCTGGCAAAACTATATAAGATATATAATTTTACAACTGTTTTCTTTTAGCAAAATGACTGATAGAAAATATTAAAGTCTGTACTTGGCATCATCTCCTGCTCTCTTATTTTTACTTTTGATCCCCTTCCCTGCACTAGATGAAACCAACCAGGTTTGTTCCACTTGCTTTAATACTTTTTTTCAGAATACTTCATTTGAAATTTGAGATAGCATCCAAAGTATCCATCCGTACCTTTAAATCAGTGAAAGCTGTCCAAGCCCTGTCGACTTCACAGAGAAAGTAAAGGCCTTGGCCAGAGGATTCCCGTCTGCAAACTTCGCGCCTTCTCTTCTCCCAGCCTCCTCCCTCTGCTTTCGCTTTCTTCATGGTCTGCACCCTCAGGTGGTTTGATGTGTCTCACTTCGTAGGCTTTGCCTTCTGAGTATTTATAGTCTGGGTTCTTGAAGCACTGGTTACTTTGCCTCTGTTTCCTCTTTAGCTATCAAGTGTTCAACACTACTTTTCTCCATTTTTACAAAATGAGAGTCTAAATATGTTTTTCATTATCTACACTCCTCCTTCAGGCCACATCAGTTGCCTGCTCCAGTAACCCACAGGAATGATTTCTGCCTCTTCAGTTAGATTCAATGCATTTGATACTTCATCCAAGGGAACTCAAAGGATGTGAGATAGGAGAAAGTCCTTCCTAATGAGATCTATTTTTTCTTCCCAGGAAGGGCCAACTGAACCAAAAAGAACAGACGCAGGTACTTGGCATCATCTCCTTCTTCGCTACTTTACTTATGGACACAGGCTTGACAAGGGTGAAACATCTGGATGTGTGAGCCCTTCATTCTGGATCTCCTTTCCTTCTCAAAAGGAGCCCCAGACACTTAGTCATACTGTTTCTCTCTCACTGCTCATGAAGAATTGTGCGTGTTAATCCTTGACTGCCTGTAGCAAGTGTGGTCACATCTGGCTGAGTGGCCTGTCATTTCTCCAGGGAAGACAAACGCTTTGGATCCCCCATTGTGCTCCTAGACTCTGAATCCAGGCGCTGGTTGAGGCCCAGTCCTGCACCTACTGCACATGCAGCATTGGTTGTGTTGTTTCCGTGTCCTAAGTTTCCTAACCTATAAGATAGGTATGATAGCAGAACATTATTCTTTGTGTGAAAAGAGATACTCCACACAAAGCTTGAAAAAAGGTCCTATATCTCATTCTTCAGCACCTGTTTTCTTTCACACTGAATATTATCTATACTCTGAAGAGTACTCTTGCCATGAATACTGAAATATTCAGTTTTGGCAGGTTCATCTTGCCATCTTAGCCTAACCTTTCATTGTTTCTTTGTTTTAAAAATTATATTCTTTATCTGTTTGCAGTACTGGGAACTGAACTCAGTTTTCTGCACACTAGGCAAGCGTGCACCACAGATTCTTTTTATTTTTTTGTCTTGAAACAAACTCTTGCCATATTGCCCAGGTTGACCTCAAATTTTAATCCCCTGCTCCATCCTCCTGAGTAGCTGAGGTTATAGAACAATGTCACTAAGGCCTATTTTTGTCATTTCTTCTTGAAAATAGCCTCAGAACTTTCCTCTGTCTCTTCTCATGTCGTCCTCTGATTGATTCTCCACAGTTTGCTAGAGGTAATTATTTAGGCATGCAAGTTTAAAGCCTCTCTACATGAAGCTATTCAATACCCAAGTGTTGCTTCTATGGTACAAATTCTTTTTTTTTAGGACCAGGGTTTGAACTCATGACCTTGCACTTGCCAGGCAGGCACTTGTGCCACAGAGCTATCTCCCCATCCCCTAATGGTACAAATTCTTAGCAGGGCTGGTAAGATCATTCATGACCTGGCTCTGCTTATGTCTCCAGGCTGGTGTTGAGATTTTTGGTTGCAGTAATTTGCTGCATGCACTGTGACAACAACAGAATTCTTAAAATTTTCCAGAATATATATTTCTCCTTCACAAAATTTATTAAAATTCATCCGTTCTAAATTGATAGAATTTTTACTTGTCTAAGTTATTCTTATTTACTTAGTATTTCTACAGCCAAACATTAGTGTTCACATACATGTACATTTCCATTTGCTGAATATCATATCTTTAATTCCTGCTTTTTGCCATGCAAGCAAATCATTATTTTTTCATGTATTACATTTTATAATATAAAATTCATTGATTAGATTGAAGGAATTTTATTCTTGACTGATTTTAGAAGTTTTACAGTGAAAATTCTGTTTTCTCAGTGAAAGATATTTCTCTAAATGCATATTAACATCTCTACTTGAATTCTGAATTTTTTTAAAAAGACTAATTGTTTTGACAAGGGAGACAGGCTTTTATGAGCTAGTTTATACCTTGAACTTACTTGAATTTCTCTTGTTTTACAAAGTTATTTGCAGATCCAAGGCTTTTACACAAAAATACATTTAAAGATATTTAATTAAAAAATTCTATCATAGAATATGGACAAATACATTTACTGCTGCATTATATGATGGTCAACATAGACAACCCTTTAGTTAAAAAAAAAGGAGGACTCTATTATAGATTACAGTACATCTACACTGCTGGTTCTCAGGGTAGGAGATTTTGCCCTGGGATATGTGGTGGTGTCTGGAGACATTCTTCATTATGATACTAGAAGTCAAGGCTGTGGGTGTTGGATGCTACTGTAATTCATGGAGAGAGGCTAGGGAGGCCGCTAAATATCCCACAATGTATAGGACTGTCTCCAAGGAAGAATTACAGCACTATATCCAATATGTCAATAGTGCTGATGTTGAGAAATCCTAATCTATAGCGTGGATTAAATCAAGTCATTTGAAAAGTGTAATTTGAAATTTGGTATAGATTAATGGTAGAATGCTTACCTCATATGTGTGAGGCCCTTGGACTGATCTCCAGAGCAATATACACCAAAAAGGTATAATTTAAAACTTTACCTGTCATGTTGAATACATTTTCAGAAGATATTGTTGAATTTAAAAGGCAACATCAGAAAAAGTGCGTACAGCCTGATTCCAGTTTAATAATAGAAAAGAACAACCCATGTAATGTGCTTGTTTTTGTGAGTACATGAAGGATCACTTGACCACAGAAAATCCCTGGGGAACATTCATGAGAGGGATTTCATGGTTGCCTCTAGGTTGAGCAGGCTTGATACAGGTAAAGGAAAGAAAGTCCCAGAGATGGGAAAGGAAGCCTAAAGACAGTGTGATATGTTGACTTTGATGTTCTAGTACATATTAGTTGAAAACTTCAAAGAATTTCATGTTATTATTTGATATTGGTTGTTATAGTGGTGTATGTCAGTCAGGTTGTGTCACTATAACAAAATGTTCAAGATAATTCACCTAAAAAGGCTTACTGTACTTCACAGTTCTGGTCCAGGATAAGGCAGAGACCCATTGCTCTGGGCCTCAGTGGGATCCAGTTGGGTGCAATGATGGGGAATGGGAGGTGGAACAAACTGCTGTATGTCATGGCCATAAAACAAAAGAAAAAGAAAGGGGCTCGGGTCCTGCATCCACTTAGTGACCATGTCTTCAGTGACCTGAGCACCCTCCAGAAGGTTCCTCCAAGACATTCCACCACCTCCCAGTGGTCCCACCAGGGACCAAGCCTTTGGCACATGGCCTTTTGGGAAACATTTAACACCCAAACATGAGGACATTTGAAACAAATCAGAAAATGAGGTGCTTGCCTTTTGAGAATTTTAACATGATCTATGAGGAAGCAAACCTTATCCAGCCCTGCCAGGAGTAACCAGGATGGAGGTGGCATTGCTCTCAAGAACATGAGGGAAAATTGTGCCTGGCAGGAAAGGCGCAATGATGGCACCATCTTCTCCAGAATATGGTGGGGTGATATCAGCTGGCTTTACCACAGATCAGCATAGGGCATGCGTTCTAAGAGCAATAGAGGAAGAGGAAGTGAGGACAGGGAGACAACTATGTGGAGGGAGAGAGTGTTACTTGCTATTGACTATGAAGCTGAGTGTCCCTGAAGAACCCATATTGCTAGTGGATGATGCACTGTTATCTCCTTCAACTGGTGCTCTTTGCAGGGGCCATAAAACACAGCCACACTCTGAAAGACTCTTCCTCTAGCTTCAGCCAAGTTCCAACTAGGAGCTGTGGGCCTGTAGTTAGTGTTTGGGGAAATAGAGATTCAGAGGGCAGGGGACACACAAAGGCTGTGGGGAGGAATGCAGAGATGACCTAGGGACAAGAATGAACATGTATTGACATGTCAATAAGATTTCAAAAACAGAGATTGGTGTTTTCCAGGCCAGAAGTCAGGGTAATCACAGGCTTTCAGAAAGGAAAGAATGACAAGATCCCATACGTTTAGGTAGTCCTAATGTCCCATTATCTAGTAGTCTATAATAACCAGTATGTTATTATTGGTGATTTTTATTTTGTCTCTAACTTGATTTTCTCAGAAGCAGTACTAGTTATTTAATCATATTTTTCAGGAAAGAGCAACGAAAATCATGAAATGACATCATTTATGAAGGACACAGCAGAGATACATGTCTTATACCGCACTCCTGGAAGGCTTGTGCTGGTGACTCTCAGTTCCCCAGATTGCTATGTTGGTGGCAATCAGCATTTAACAGGTGTAGATGTCTGCTGTGCTTCAAGTGCCAAGGAGCCAGGTGAACATGTCAGGCTGGTCCTCATGTCTCTGTGTGGTGAGGAACTATGTAATCACATCACTCACTGGGTGATGTGATTACTCTATGACTACACAAAGGGGTTACTCTATGACTACACAAAATTAGGGGCTGGCTAACTCATTACTAAACAAGCAGAGGTCACAATAAAGAATTGCTGCCCTTAGAGAGATAGCTCCTGCAGGTCTTTATAGGCCTGGCAAGAGGCGATTTATTGTGAGGAAAGATTGACCTTAGATTATTATTAACATTTTCTGATTATATTATTGACCAAGGAAATGGAGTTGTACCTTACTGTGTAAGCAGTGCCCAATCTGGTGCAAATACATTAATTTCAATTTGTGAAGAAAGAAATGAGCAAGTTAAGGTTGTTCATAAAAAAGCATGGAACTGGAGAGATAGTTCAGAGGACTAAACGCCTGCTTTGGCAAGTGCAGGGACCAGGGTTTAATCATCATCCTCCACCATACTTCACTGGCCCCACCAGTGGGGTACACTGAACCTGCAAATGAGTCTGGGCATGGTGGCGTATGCCTGTAATTCTTGTGCTGGGGAGGCTGAAAACAGGAGGATCACTATGAGCCCAAGCTATGCTGTGAGATCTTGTACCAAATACTTGAAAAAAAAAGAAAGAAAAGAAGAGCATGGTGTTGCTTTGTGTTATTTAGAGTTATCTTCTGTGTTGTACACAGAGATTTTGTACACAAAATGTACGTTTCATTATGCAAGTATATTTTCATTCATTCCTTTGCCTATGGTATATTTATAAGGAAATATTGTATCTGTAGTTCTAAAACTCCATGAATTCTGG
>PVKN010022946.1:0-15023 GCA_004027915.1 Capromys pilorides | reverse complement strand
ATTTTCGAATCACGCAGGGAGAAGAGCAGGATGGGTTATGTCCCCAGGTGGAGAGGAGCAAAGGGCCACAGGCTCAAGGCTCTTTCCAAGCTGGAAATTCTTACCTCCAAATCCTGCCTCTGACTCAGGAAGGAAGTCCTCTTCAGGTGTCTGCAACTAGCCAGAAAGGAGCGGTGGGCAGAGAATTCTTTTTTTTTTTCTGTCTTTTTGAGACAGGGTCTAGCAGTTCAGGCTGGCCTTGAGCTCACTTTGTAGCTCAGGCGGGTCTCAAACTCTCACTGATCCTCCTACCTCAGCCTCCCAAGTGCTGGGATTACAGGCGTGCACCACCACACCCGGCTTTTGGGCAGAGAATTTTTCAAGAAACATTAATAGAGCCCTTTCTCTCAGTTGTCAAGATGGGCTCGCAGGCTCAGCTGGGCACGCAGAGCCAGCAGGCCAGTGGCGAGGAGCTGGGTTTGTCCTAAAACCTATGAAACCTCGTGGAGGCCCTGCAAGAAACCCTGCCTTGGCCAAGAATTGCAGCTGATCGGAGAGGATGGGCTCCAGAACAAGCGAGCGGTCTGGAGGGTCAACTTCACTCGGGACAGGATTCGCAAGGTGACCCGAGAGCTGCTCACGCTGGGCCAAAAGGAGCCACTCAGCGCTCTCCTGTGTCGGGGGTGCTGGGTGAGGGCAAGCGGAGGCTGGAGCACGTCTTGGGCCTAAAGCCTGAGGACTTCTCGGAGAGGTGCCTGCAGACCCAGGTCCCCAAGCTGGGCCGGCCCAAGTCCAGCCTCCACACCCGTGTGCTCATCTGCCAGCGCCACATCAGGGTCCGCATCAGGGTCCACATCAGGCGGTGAACATCTGGTCCTCCGTTGTGCGCCTGGACTCCCAGAAGCGCATCGACTTCTCCCTGCGCTGCGCTCCCCGTAAGGGGGAGGCCACACACACACACACACACACACACACACACACACACACACACACACACCGCCAGTGAAGAGGAAGAATATGAAGAAGGGCCAGGGTGGGGCAGAGCCCGGGATGAGGAGGAGGATTAAGCTCACCCTGCAATTTCTGTCGAAGGATTTAGTTTTCTAGTTACAAAATAAACCAGGATGAATAATAATAATAATAATAATAATAATAATAATAATATGAAAGGTATAGCAAAATTTGTCAGGCAACACAAAACTGAAGACATACTAAAAAGTATCTGTAAACTGAGTGTGGACCCGTCTTATGATTTAGCCATAAAAGCAGGAGACAATCAGATCTATTGACTCATCTTTAGTATTTGGTGAAAGAAAAAAAAACAAAACTATCGAGCTTAAGTTACTGACTTACTAATATTCTTATAGGTCTATCAATGAGGGAGGATTTTTGCAAATTGCTACCAAAAGAAAGGAAATCAATCCACAGGGCTTTTCAGTGTTATGATTTTATTTTATTTTATTTTTATTTATTTTTTGGGAGACTGGGGTTCAAACTCACGACCTTGCACTTGCCAGGCAGGCACTTGTGCCACAGAGCTATCTCCCCAGCCCCAGTGTTATGACTTTAATAAGCAAAAAATCAGGTTACAAACATGGGGGATTTGAAGGTCTGGTGTCACAGACGTTTGGCTCCTCTTGGTGACATAAGTCGTTACTGTTTTCAGTGAAAGGCGGGAGAGTAAACAATTCAGGTTTTCTGGGCCAGAAGACAAAATTTAAAATGTTATGGGAGATACTAGCATAACAAGAGCAAACTTTTTTTTCACAACTTTTTTAATCAACCAATTTCAAAAATTTATTTATTGACATTTATTTCTAATCTTTTTTTCTTTTTCTTTTCTTTTTTTTTTGCAGAACCAGAGATTGAACTCAGGACCTTGCACTTGCCAGGCAGGCACTTATGCCCTTGAGCTCTCTCCTCGACCCCTCTAATCATTTTCTTGTATAACCATGAAATATTATTTTTTACAAAATTTTTCTTCAACCATTTGAAGATGTAAAGAAGTATCTATATATTTTTTTCTGTATAAGCAGTAACAACTTTAACTTACTGTGCTGAAGTGTAAAATACTTTCAGCAACAAGATACAAATAGCAGGGTTGGACAAATAGCTTAGCAGATTAAAGAACCTGCAAGCAGGCTCAGGGGCCAGGGGCTTGACCCCTGGGCCTGCTGTGCTGGCCCTACCCCAGGAGACACATGGGACAGCAATGGAGACTGGGCATAGTGGTGCGCCCCTGTAATCCCAGTTCTTGGGAGGCTGAAAACAGGTGGGTCACTACAAGTCTGATGTAGTAGTGAGACCCTGAACACCTATTCCTGTAGACCCTTCCCTAAAATACAAAAAAAAAAAAAAAGAAAAAAAAAAGAAAGAAAGAAAGAAAAGAAAAAATAGCATGTATCTCATTATTAATATCAACTGATTAAAAATGAGGCAGAAAAGTTCAGGCCCGTTGTACAAAAACGAGTTGCAGCTGGGACTGGCCATTAGACTGCAGTTTCTACAACATTTCTGAATCAGTCAGGCTCTCTGGTGTGGTTTGAATACTGTGCGTCACCCCTGAAACACATGCTGAGATTTGGTTCTTGGTGGAACAGTGTTGAGACATGGTTAAGATGGAAGACCATGGGCCAATGCTGTCATGAGGGGATTAGCGTCTTTCTCAAGGGTAGGTTACAGTACTTCTCTAGGTTGTGAGTTCCCCCTTCAAGGGAGCGAACTGGCAACTTTGAGAGCAGACTTATATGGACAAGCATGGCGAAGAAGAAACAGTCCATGGCATGGCAGACAGCAAACAGCAAGCAGCAGCTGTGAGCCCCTTGTTCCCTCTCTAGTTCATTTAGGCTATAGACCTATTGGCTGGTGCTATGCCTACCCAGGGTAGGTCTTCTGTCTTCAATAAATCAATTTTACTGTGTCCAGAATTGCACTAACCCGGTCGGTGGGTTAATCCAGTTATCACCTACCTATAATCCACGTTCCTAATATTCAATCCAGCCACCTCCCAAGGCCTTACCAGTAAGTGAACAAGACTTTGAGGAGATATATAGATACAAACCATCACACTGTGAAAGTCAATATTCCAGGCAACTGGTTTGTTTTGCCAGATACTTCTCATCTGTCATTTTATTTAATCCTGAACAGTTGCTGGAAACATATCTTTTCCTTTTACAGTTTTTAATCCCATTTTACAAAAAAAGAAATTAAAGTGTAAAGACATCAAGCAGTTTGGCAGTCACAGAACTAGTTAGTAATACAGCTGATTTTTTTTTTTTTTTTTTTCTAGTGCTAGGGGCCTTCCAGCCAGTGCTAGGCTGGTGCTCTCCCTGTGAGCTATGTACCCAGTGGTTTTTACTGTGCTGTGAGATAGATAGGCCCTTGCTAAATTTCTCAGGCTCTTCTCAAGTGTGCCACCATCCACTGTACCTAGCAGGGCCGAACTTGGAATGCAGCTAGTGACTCAGAGCCATGTGCCGCGACACCACGTGGCTTTCCCTTTTTAGCACTTTCATTGGCCATCAGTATTTTTGTTCCTGCAATTCCTTTCCTCTCTTTCCTGTGAATTCTTATTGGCCAGATCGCCTCATAAAGCGCCCTTGCTTCTGCTGCTAGTTGTCTTCTTTGTTGTGCCTCTCCTCACACAGGAGACTTTCTCATCTCTAGCAGATTGCTTCTAGGGAGACTCATTAGCATCTTGTTACAATTATTTACAACAATCCAGGCCTCTCCTACTCATACTGCCACACTGAGCTCTAGCTGAAGTCTTAGGAAAGTGATGTCACTTCATTGAAAAAAATAAATAAACTTTGGTCAGCTGGACATGGAAAGCTAGAACAAGGTCTACAATAAGGAGAAAGTGGAAGAACTGACGTTAACTCAAAAACTGAAGGATTTTCTTTATTTCCCGAGAGGGAAGAAAGCAACATCAACAAGAAAGGCTGCACCAGGGATTGCTTAGCAGCATGGTGAGAAGATGTGGGGCTTTTGTCAATAAAGAATTAGTCCTGCATGTAAGCATTCAGTAAGACCTTCCACCCACACAGGGGCCTCAGGAGAGTAGGCAGAATATGAGAAATCAAGAAGTGAAGAATTCAGCAGAGACAGAAGTGGGAAAGTAACATAAGCTCCCTGAGAGTCTAAAGATATTCTACGTCGTAGTTTTAAAATTTTACTTATTTAGTTATTTTTGTGGCCAGCTCAGCCTGCTCTGAGGGTGGGCGTGGCACGGCATGTGGTGCTAGGGATGGAGCCATGTCCCTGTGGTTGCCTAAGCTTGCTTAAGCAGGTGCTTAGACCACTGAGCTATCTTGCCATTACTCTATATTGTTTTTATTTTTTATTTTTTTTTTAGTACTGGGGATTGAACTCAGGACCCTGTACTTTCGAGGCAAGTGCTTATTCTACTGAACTATCTCCCCAGCCCTCTATGTTGCATTTTCGATATCAGATTTCCCATGATACATGCTAATGTTAACTAAATTAACTAAGTCTCTGGGCATGAGGTGAATTTACATGGGAAAGTGGGAACTCTTTGAGAAGAGGACAATAATATCTGGATGGGGAGTGAAGGACATAAACAATGAATGGCTAAGGATGATGACTTGATGTCACCTACTGATCAGATTAGACAGAGAAGAGACAGCAAAGGAAGTGTGGGTAAGAGAGGATGGCGAGGCTTGAAACAATAGGACAAATGTGAGAGAGACAGCAGCCCTGGGGAAGAGCTCTCTGGGAAAGCACAGATTGTAGGGAATTGGGTTATTTCTATCTTTTTTGGCAGGACCAGAGAAGTGGTCTGTAGACTCACTTCTAGGAAGAAAGAACAATGCAAAAATGGCCCACCTAGGGGACTCAGGAGCCCTCCTGCAGTAGTTGATTATTGTTTTTTGAAAATCATTTATTTAGGGCCGGTGGTATAGCTCAGCAGATTAAGCGCTTGTTTAGGAAAGCTCAGGGGTTAGGGTTCAGTTCCTGGCCCCACCTGCCACGCCGGCCCCACTCTTAAGCGCGCTGAGCCGGCAATGGAGTCCAGGCACAGTGGTGCGCGCCTGTAATCCCAGCACTTGGAAGGCAGGAAACAGGTGGATCACTATGAGTTGTGTAGTGAGACCCTGTAGAAAAAAAAAAAAAGACCAAAAGAAAATTATTTATTTAGTTATTTGGTACAAGGTCTCGCTATGCAGCTCAGACTTGTAGTGATCCTCCTGTCTCAGCCTTCCCAGCGTTGGGATTACAGCTGGCCAGCATAGCCTGTGGTACTGGGGATTGAGCCTGGGCCCTGGCACTTGCCAGGCAAAAGCTTAGACTGCCGAGGTATCTCCCCAGCCCTCGTACTGTTGATTTTGGGAGAGTCTTACACCAACTCTGTTAAGAGCACTGGCTCTGCCAGAGAGTTTTATGAATACTTTCTCCTTCTGCTTCTTTCTTCTCCTCCTCCTCCTTCTGCTTTTCCTCTTCTTCCTCGTTTTCTTCCTCCTCCTCCTCCTCCTCCTCCTCCTCCTCCTCCTCTTTTCCCTTTTCTTTCTCCTTCTTTCAGTACTTTTCACTGAGTTACATCTCTGGCCCTTGTTCTATTTTAAGACAGAGTCTCACTAAATTGCCCAGGTAGGACTCAAACTTGGGATCCTCTTGATTTGGTCTCCAAAAGTGCTGAGACTACATGCTTGTGCCACTGTATACCACGCTAGAAATATAATTTTTTAAACCAAGAGCAGTGGGGGTACACCTATAATGGTATTTACTCTGGAGGCTGAGGCAGAAAGATTGCAGGCTCAGGCCACCCTGGGTAACTTAGTGAAAACTTGTTTAAAAAATAAAAAGGGCTGAGATGCATAGGAACATGCCTTCAATCCCACGCATTGCAAAGTAAAACAAAATAGAAAGGAAATAAACAGAAGCTTGTTTTTAGTTTTTCATCCTCTGCAGTACTGAAGCCACATGGAAGATGTGGGGATGGAGGTAGAGAGCCATGTGTGAGATCCGTCTTATGACCTGGGGAGGCCCTGCACGGTCAACCACAGCCTAGATGCTGCTGTGAGGGAGTTTTTCACGGTGACTAACACTTCAGTCTGTGAGTGAAGCTCATTACTCTCCCCGGTGTGGATAGCCTCCTCCAATCAGTTCTTTGACTGAAGGCATAAGAGAAAACACTGAGGTTCCCTCCATTCCCCCACTCACCCCAAGAGGAAGTTAGTCTACCTCCAGCCTGCTGCAGGCTCAAGATGCAGCAGCCCTTATTGGAAACTTCTAGGCTGCCAGCCTGTGGTGCCAACTGCCATCCCAGATGTGGGAGCTGATTCCCTAAAGCAAAGCTGTCCCCAGCTCCATCTTCTGCGTGGTTCTTTTCCCCTGTAGAACTCTGACTAATATGCTTGAAGGAAGTGGCAGGGGGTAGGCCAGTGTTCTAGCTCTACTACTACTGAGCTAGGCTGTAGTTTCCAGGAGAGGAAGGGAGGCTGAGAGGAGAGCAGCAACAGTGGACTCCCAGGTTCCCAGGGTGGGTGACTTACTGTGCCCATTGACTGTGATGATGGGGAAATCGCCACAAGGATCCAGAGCACACCCGAGTCATCCTCGGAAGGCACGTGAGCGTCAGGCTCCCGACGCACCTAGGGTCTGGCACACGGGACCCCTCCTGCACATGTTGTATGGGACAGGCCATATGTAGGTGGCCACTGATGCTCACAGAGGGTAGCCTATGTCAGGTACTGTATAGGTCCTGGGTGAAGTGGTGAAGGAAATGTGAAGTGGCTTCTTTTCATGGTATTTTCATTCTGAGTCCGGGAGATGTGTTAACACAGAGAAACTGCTATGGTTTGTACCTAGGGGTCCTCCCAAAGCGTCATGCAGTCAAGAGGTGGCTTCTAGAGTTTGTGATTAATTCATGATGCAGGGCTTGATTATGGGTGTGAGTGCTGCTGGGATTATGGGAATGAGTGCTATGCCTGGCTTGGGGCAGAGAGCCTGAATGCGACATAAGGGAGCCGGACTTGCTCTCTGCTGCCATTGTTGCCGCTGCTCCTCCAATTTGCTTCTGCTCTTTGTCACCGCCATGAGCTGCTGCCCTCTGCCATGTGCCTCTCTGCCTTGGAGCCAGCCAAGTATGAACTGAAACCTCCAGTAACTGCGAGCTAAGTAAACCTTTCCTTCCTTTCTTTTGGGTGTTGGGTATTTGTCCCAGCAACGAGAGAAGGGTAACTGAGACAGATACACAAAGAGAAGCATTCCAGATGGTGATGTGTGTGATAAGGACCATGAAGCATGACAAGGTGACATGGAGTGACACAGAGTAGGGGATATTCAGCTACAGTGAACCCCGAACCCCAACCTGAAGTAGGGACAGATGGCCTCAGGACAGGGGAGGGGGATGTTGCTCAATGGAAGTGCCCTGAGAACCACAGAGAAACTTGCTTAACAGTTCTGGAAGGTGGGACTCCAAAGGGAAGCCAGACTCTGCATCTGACCAGGGCCCATTTCCTGGCACATCAGTGGGGCCAGGCTACTGTGTCCTTGTGTGACACAAAGGGTGAAGGGGCTTTCTCAGGCTTCTTTACTGAGTTTTAGCTTTTCTGTGAGGTGCATGCCGGGATTAACCCAGGGCCTCCCACATTCAAGCCAAGTATTTTACTAGCCCCGTAGATGTCTTTTATCAGGCCACTGATCCTAGTCATGAGGGCTCCACCATATGACACAATCCCCTTCCCAAGGCCCCAACTCCTAAAGCCATCCCTCAGGAATTAGGATTTCAAATTATGACTGGAGGACTCAAAGATGACAGCGCTCTCCATAACTCTGAAGAAATTGTACCTGAAGGAGCAATGGGAGCAGGGGCTGGATGGCAGGACCTAGCCAGGGTCAGGTATAAGAGGAGCAGCATGGGGATCCCCGTGAGACTGGTGAGACTTATAGATTCCCTGTGTGGTGATGGGGGCGCAGGACCAGCACTGAAAGACTGTCTGGCACAGCTAGGTCTTCTGTAAATACTTGACAATGAGTTGACAGTTCCTTGGGTGGTGCAGAGGCCTATCCTGGGAGCCTTTGCACTTGGGATGATTTGTCTTTGCTTGGGCAAGGGATTTGCTCTCTGCAGAGAAGAAGTTCCCTCGAGAGAGAAGGTAGTTGGCCAAATGGCTTTGATTTTCTTTTTTGTTGATTTGTTTTATTTTGAGACAGGGTCATTCAGTTCATGATGATCTTTGGGCCTCAACCTCTGAAGTGCTGGGGTTGTAGGTGTGTGCCGCCACACCCAGCTCTCGGCTGCTTGCTGTCCCCTGGGGAACTACGATTCTTGCTTGCTTGCTTGCTTGCTTGTTCACTCATTTTCTGAATTTCTCTTTCTTTCTTTCTTTCTTTCTTTCTTTCTTTCTTTCTTTCTTTCTTTCTTTCTTCTTTCTTTCTTTCTTTCTTTCTTTCTTTCTTTCTTTCTTTCTTTCTTTCTTTCTTTCTTTCTTTCCTTTCTGTCACAGTACTAAGGATTAAACCCAGAGGGTTCGCATTGAAATACATTCACAATCCTTTATATTTTTATTTTGACACAGGGTCTTACTGTCACCAAGTTGTTCAGGCTTGGCTCAAAATTTTGATCCTGGGGCTGGGGAGATAGCTCTGTAGCACAAGTGCCTGCCTGGCAAGTGCAAGGTCATGAGTTTGAACCCTGGTCCTGAAAAAAAAAAAAAAATTGGTCCTACTGCTTTAGCCTCTGCTATGATTCACTTTTTATGCTCCTACCTATGTATGGTAAGGTATCGTTTCCTTAGGCTTATCACACTGGCTAGAGGAGATAGCCTGGGCATTCCAGGAAGACTCCATTAAATGCTAGAGGAATAGAAAAACAGCAGTAAGCAAGCTGTCTGGGCTGTGCATGTGGTTTTCTGACCATTCTGTAACCTCCTGGCTTCAGGACAACATACTCTGCAGCAAAGCTGCCCAGTTCAAACCCTGAAAGATGGGGACAACTTTGCCAACATGATTCAGCCATCGGCCCATCTCTCCAGGAGGGCTTGAATCCTATTTCCTTTCCCTCTGGAGCTGCCACTTGCCATTCAGATGGCATTCCCAGGTTTAGCAAATAAAAACACAGAGCCCTTGGTTAAATTTGAATTCCGCACACATCTCGCAATATTCTTTAGTAGATGTACCAAATAATGTATGTTCCAAATGTGGCATGGGACATATTTGTGCTGAAAATAATTTGTTGCTTATTTGAAGTTTAAATGTGATTGAGTCTTATATTTTCCCTGGAAACCCTACCTAAGACCGAGAAAGACAGTTTTAACCCTGTCACTTGCACAGGGACTTTTGGCTTGATGCTCATTGTGGGTTCCAGGGTGAAACCTACACACCCCCCTTAGGGTGTGGGGGAGTTTTCGGTAAGTCTCAGTAAGTGACTTCTCTCTTAATGAGACCTGGCCCATCTCCATTCTATGCACATAGCATCCCCTGCCTAGATGGGCAGAACCACAGTACCTGAATCTTACAATGAACAGCATTGTCCACACAAGAGGAATCACGCACCAGGTCAGAATTATCGGGTTGACGTATGGGAGCCTTGTATTCTTTCTTGGAAATACAAAGCTCAGTTCTCTGAGTGACCTTGCTGGAAACTCCCAAGGATAGTAAAGCTGACAGATATGCAGACTATAGCCCTTCAATTTCTCCTATAGATCAGAGGATTAAACAGCCAGCCAGCCACAAGACAAGCCTGTGGGCTGTTCCCAGCTCTGTTTTAACCTGTTGAACACCCAATGGCGACTTAAGTATTTTTATCGTATGTTAAGCTCCTTTGAGGCAGTAAGCCTTTAGGGTAATAGGGGAAAAGAAATAGCTAATAACTTTCAAGGAAATAACTGAAAACAAGCACCTGCATAGGGACCGTGAAACTGCACAGATTTCCTCCTCTGTACCGGTAAGGCCGAAGCCCACGTGTTTGTGACATGTTTGCTCGTGATACATACTTGGCCACATGGTTCTTTTCCATTTAACCTTTTAGGTCAGATCTGCTAGATTTCCTCCCTCCACTGCCACATGACCACATGACCACATGACCATGTGACCTTGCTTTCTCAGGCTGAGTGCACTAATTACACTAACCCTAGATTCAGATATAACGTGTAGTGGCTGCGCATGCGCATGCCGTGAAGGACTGCAGCCTCGGATGAGCGGTAATTTCCGGTCTTGGCTCTTTCATTGATGCTGCCTATCGGCAAGGACAAGGGCTTTGCCTGGCTTCCCCCTGTGTTGTTAGTTCAGTAGAGCCGCCACACCAAATACCTCATCCGAGTGGTGTAGGCAACACACGTGCATCTTCTCACAGTCCTAGGCCTAGAAACTTAGGATCACCGTGAGTGGCCTTTGTTCTTAGCCTCTCTCCTTGGCCTGCAGATGTCTGTTTTCTAGCCGTGTCCTCACATGGCCTTTCTCTTTGCAGGAGCCGCTGCTGTCTCTGTGTGTCCAAATTTTCCTTTCTTCAAAGGACACCAGTGAATTGGATCTGGGCCCACCTAATGGCCTCATTTAATTTAATTACCTCCTTGGTGGGGGCCCATCTGTAAACACAGTCACATTCTGAGGTGGGGGGCAGGTTAGGGCTGCACCATGTGGATTTCAAGGAGACACAGCTCAGCCTGCAGCAACCGCTGCATGGCCAGTCCCTACTTTGGTGCGTGGCATGTGATGGCCAGTACATGTTTGTTGAATTAGTACAGAAACTCCTACTTCATGTCATTGACAAGGCATGTTTCTAGTTAGTTAGGGGCATTCGATTTTTAAGCCTCTCTTCAACACTCATATTTTCCTGGTCATTGAGTGAGTAATGGAAAGAAATCTGGCCAGATGTGAAGTTGGTGACATCTGCCGTCCCTGGCCAGGCTACCATGCAGTGAGCACATGCTTCTCCCCTGTGGGCACCCAGCCTGCCCCTTGCATGTTGTCACTTCAACACTGTATCCCCCAGGCTTGGCGTGGTGTCTGCTGTTCACTGGCCCTCATTTCAGAAAATGCTTTATTTCCTTCAAATCGGGAAGAACAAACAGAGCTCACCAAAGGTTTCCTGCTACTTGTCTGGGGGAGACGGGAGCCTCAACGACCTACCAGTTTTTGAGCTTTGCTCTACTAGTCTTTCAGGAAAAGGAAAAAAAGAAAACCTAAAACTTTGATCCCTGGGGAGGTGAAGCGGAAGTTGATCTTCACCATTAAATTTTTTTATAGATAGCAAAGTCCACGCTTCCACCTGCATCCAAAGCATAGAGGCAGCTGGCAGAACAAAGCGCCAGAGAAAAATAGCTGACCAGAATCTCTTAAATTGCCGTGTACAGGTGCAGCTTGTTTTTCATCTCCGTGGCAGTCACCAGTGATTGACAATGTTTTACCCAGGGAACTTAACCCTTTTTTCTCTAGGGGAATTGAAGAATCAAGGGTGGTTTAGAAAACCATTTCTTCTCTTGTGTGTTCCATAGCAGTTCAATCCAGACGGATGTGGCCAGTACCTCAAATCAATGTTACCTGCAAGAAAAGAATGATGTAGACAATTACAGAGGAAAAGTTATGAAGAATAATCACTGGGCCTGTCCAGCCTTGATGCTAAGGCCAATCACTTCTTCTCCATCAGGAGACACTAGGATGGGACGGCATGTGGCCACTGCTCCCCTGGTATGGGGATGCACTGTGTGTTAGTCTCAGCGCTTAGCCAAAGTTACACCCCTTACCTAGAAATTCAATTCTGTTTGCCCTCCGTTTTTTTTTTTTTTTTTTTTACATCACACCAAACTAGTTGTTTTAGCAGGAAAGGAAGCAGCAGAGAAAGAAGACTCGGGCAGCCCAGGTATAAAAGGTTCACACAAAGGGAACTGGGCGTGTGCTGGCTTGCTTGTTGACCCCCAACCCCAGACACCCAGCAGCTGTCCCTTGAGTTTCTTTTCCTAGTTGTGTACAAGGGCACTAGGTATGCAGAGTCTCCTCAGAGGGGCCGAATTCCTGTGAAGCCCAGACAGCCCATCTACAGAGCACCGCTTCAGGTAGTCTTCAGGGAGTGTTTATAGGGGGAGGAAAGGTCATGTCAGGATGGCAGTGATCTTTATCAGACAAATAAGCCAAACTCCTGAATGTGTCACCACAGATCTCAGAGCCTCCACAGGAGCTCACAGCTGGGAAGAGGGCAAATATAAAGGCGGAATCGCTCTCCTGGTGAGAGGAAGGAAGTTTGCTGGGGCTGCTGACAAGTTAGCATAACAGGGGCCAAGCTCACAGCGTGGGTGGCCTCCCCAGCATCCCTGGGCTTCTGGGTCATTCAGCAGACTCCCATGACAATAGGAAGAGCTTGGTGAGGAAGGTATTAGTACCTCAGGTCAGGCATCTTCAAATTTGTAAGGTAGGCACCTTATAAATCACCCGGCTAAACGCAAGGAAGCTCACAGAGAAGCATTCTTGATGAACATAACTATTGCACAAGCACAGAGCATGACCTCAGTAACTCCCAAGCACTGACTTCTGAAGGGGAACAATGACAGGCAGCCAGCTCTGACACTGCCTTTGAGAACTCAGTAAATTTCTAGCTATTATGTACATCCGGGGAACTCTCCATTCTGTGTCTCTGGCCTCCATGTAGCCACTGAAACAAGGCCATACTAGGCAGTAGGCATCTGCCCACACAGTAGGTCTCACACTCAAACCAGTTAATCTGGAAGCAAAATAAAGGACCTCTGAGGCCTGAAAAGTGATTTATCTCATTCATAAATCAAGCCTTTTGAATGAGTCTTGTTGTATCTGTATGGCCAACAGCTATGGGATTGGAAAAAGTTGGGGTTCTCATTAATTGTTTTGATCTTAGACATAGATAACAGCTGCTAGTGATTGTGTATGAAATAAAATACCAAGATTATGCGGGAATCCTAGACTTGGCACCGCGATGATAAGCTAATGAGGCAAAGCTTGGAGGAAGGACAACTCAATCGGAACAATAGGGGCCATCAGGCGGATACTTAGAGAGTAAACCCTCCCATCCTACAGCCTGTGTCCGTGCACAGCTCTCTCCCCTGGAGTCCAGAGTGGGCCCTGGAAAGTGCTTCTACTTCAACAGCTTTCAAACACTGGCCTGCCCACTGAGGGAAACTCCTACATTCTAACTCAGTATTCACCCCTTTTACTTCGATTGATGTCACCAGGCGCCTAGAACCAGAGAAGTCACAGGCCCAAGAGGGCTCCATAAGACCTGGTGAGCTGGCGATTTTCTTTGTGCTTTAATTATTCCATGAGTGCCACACTTTAATTCCTTCCCACATTCTAACAGATTTGCGCATAAGAGGTTATAGCATGCTCTAGACTTTGGATATTCTGGCCTTGGAGGGGAAGGCTTTCTTTTCTTTTTTTTTTAAGTTTGTAAAGGTAATTACCATTATTTACAGTACCGAGGGCAAAGCCCCACCCTGGGCTTTGTGCCAGGGGACTGGGAGTAGAGTATAGTGGGGTGAGCCAAGTCCCACACAAAAGCACAATTATGCTCACCTATATCCCCACATTAGTGGGAGTGGGGTGAGGGAAACACCCACGCCAGGGAGGTGTGCGCAGGGAGGGGCATCCTTTGAAGTTCTGTGTGAGTCTTGTATAGTTTTTTCCTATAGCGCTGGGAATGATTGAAGATTCTTGGTTTCCATCCTGGGTCTCTCTTATTGAGTGGTGCCATAAGGAAATGGACTTCCTTCTTATTTTATTTGCCAATGTTGAAAACTGAACTTCAAATAAAAGAATTTTGGAAGAATTAAGAAAACGGGAAATGTTGTGTAAGGTGTTATGAGGCTTTCTCAATTTCTTGGCAGAAAGGAACTCAAGTAAAACACCCAAAGACACCATCTTTATTTTTCAAGCCCACTTCACTTTTCAGTTATTTTGTTTTATTCCTTCTTTCAGATCTAGGCCACTTTTCCACTAATAGGAGCTTTAAAGCCATGTATGGGGTCAAAATATTGGTTGCCCAAGTCAGAAAATAATAGCTGGTTAACACCTGACTTCTTGCATATATCTATGTATTTTTTTCTTATGAACTATGCTACATCTTTTTCTTCTTTCCAGTGCTAAGGCCAGATGATTATTTGTGCTAACATTATGAACCGCTGATGAGGAACGCTTACCAACTGTAATGTCTATGACACCACAAAGCACCCAGTGCAGTCAGTAAGGGAGGGAATCAGAGGACACTGAGTCTCCCTCCATAGGGTCTGGACTACCTGGGGCAGAAACTCCTCACCAAGAGCTCCTGTGGTGCTGGTGGTGGTGGTGGGATCCAGGGGCTAGGGCATGGCTCCATTGGGACGCAAGAACACAGCTGCGGTGAACTGGATTTTCTGCTGGATACGGTGGCTGTAATCCCAGGAAGGAGGATTATAAATTCCAGGCCAGCCTGGGTTTCTTAGTGTGTTCAAGGTCACCCTGGGCTGCACAGTGAAACCCTGTCTCAAAAACACCAACCAAAACAAAATAAAAAGTAGAATTTTCCCCTTTAGTGTTTCAGGAAAATGCCTTTTAGGAAATGGGTGTGGAAGTTGGAGGTGCAGCCGGGGTGAAGCCAAGGACTGAGGAGAAGGTTCTGGGCAGCAGCCTGTGTCTCGCGACTGCGCACACACTGTGCAGACACCCGATGGCTCAGCGTGACCACGACACGCAGTGGCTCACAGCCAGAGGAAGAGAGAGTCGCAGGTCAGCCTCACTGGAAACACTGCTTGGCCAGCCCCTGGATCCCCCAGCCCCCACCCCCACCAGCCACCTGGAGTGGAGACTGCTTCAAGGGACAGATGCATGTGTGTTTGTCTTGCTTTTGTTCCCACCCACTCCAGCTGGAAGCCAGCAGGCCGGCAAACAGTTTTGGTTGTAAATGAAGGGAATGTAAGAATTTAAAAGCGGTGACTGCTGTGGCCCAGTCCAGGTGGGGGGTGCAGGGGACACAGGACTCAGGGAATGAAGAGGAGAAAGGGGTAGATTTCCTAAAGGAAGTAGAAAGCTACACAAAGAGGCTGAGTGTGGTGGCACTTGCCTGTCACCCACATTCTGGGAGG
>PVKN010022945.1:0-14971 GCA_004027915.1 Capromys pilorides | reverse complement strand
AACATTATGCAATATAACAACTATTGTTGAATTCTTATTCTTTTTTAGTGAAATTCTGTATTGTTTCTGATGTGTTTTTAAAAATATTTGTATTCTACTCAAAGTACTAAAATATCCAACTCTGGGAACTTCAGGTAGGAAGTATTTAGCCTGTAAAATTTTGTAAACAGTGGAAGAGATAACTTTGAGAATTAGTTGAAATTCTCACTATTTCTGGATCGACTATCTTCTATTTTACTCTTCCATATATACATAAGTTTTTTCACTTGTAACACTAATTTCTCTATGTTCACTAAAAAACAATTTTGTTCTTCTGTTTCCCCCTTTAATGTAAGTCAGTCTGTTTTGTCTATCACTTCTAGTGGAGTTCCATTTTAGACAGTCTCCCCAGGATATGATATGAAAATGTGTCAACTATTGTTATTATTGAATCATTTTATCATGAAACAAACATAAAACAATGAAGTAAAAAGTCATATACTACAGAAGAAGATACTTAACACCACTAGAGACTAAACTACAAGTAGTTATGAAAGCGCGCTAGGGGGCACTCGGAGACTTCTCAAGGGTTGGCAAAGCCTGAACCAGACTCACAGGACTCATAGTTAATGACCTGATTTGTGCTCAGGGGCCTGAGTTAGACGTTCCAGCAGGTGCTTCCTCCCATGGGAGAATTCAGAGCTCACAACACCAGGCCTCCCGCACAGCAGAGCAAGACCCTAAACTTCAGTCCTGTGACTGATAGTGTAGATGTTCTTTGTAAAAAAGAAAAATAGTGTTTCTGTAAGAAACAACAACAACAGAAGGCAATAAGAATTAAAGAGACCACAAAAGGACCACTGTAGAGTCAGCAGCCACTGCAGCTGCACAGAAGTACTGGAAAGTCCACAGGATTGGATTCCAATGTCTACTCCTCCTTCTGTCTCTCCTCACTCTCTGCCCAGATTCATGTAGACTTCACACATCTACCTGTACAGCAACTCCTCTCTTGGCCTTTCTCATCCCTGATATGAGTTGCTTTTTACTTTGGGGTCCAACTCTCGGGCTATTGTGACCCTGAACGCTACAACAATCCTACCTGTCAGTCATTTTTATCTGTGGCTACTGCTTTGTAGGAATCATATCTGGTCTGGTTCCATACAGCTTCCAGCAGAAACTGGCCAAACATCCATGAAAATGATTTCTGACACAGGCCAGAGACACTCCTAGTCACCTTTCAGCACCTCGGGTTCCCTCTATGACAATAACAGCTCGTCTCTTCTGGTGGTTCAGACTCAGGATGAAGCTGAGTGCTGTCCTTTGCTATATGACAGAACAGCACAACACTAGGAGAACAGATGGTGAGTCTCGACCAAACACTAGGTTTGCGTAATCCTGAGCACAAAGAGATTAGGGACCTGGAAAATGACTCCGTGGCAGGATCCTGTTGACTGTCCATAAGAGAAAGGTGTAGGAAAGTGTCTGGATTGGTTCTTCTCCAGGCTTACATCAGAAGATGAAAGATGTACACGATTTGTTTCATATCAATATTTTTCAACAGGGCCAGGGAGTTAGCTCCATGGCACAAGTGCCTGCCTGCTAAATGCAAGTTCATGAGTTTGAACTCTGGTCCCACAAAGAAAAAAAAAATCTATGAATGTAGAATTCAGTTGTTTAAGCCTCTAAAACTAAAGTGATTGTGGTTTAGATGCAAAGGGTGAAACCAACAGATTTCCTCGATACAGAAGCATCATTGGCAATGTTGTCTTTGTGACCTAATAGAACAGAAAAGCAACCAACCCCATTTAGATGGTCATGCATCAGTTACTTAGGTTCCATTTCAGTACAGAGTTATTGAATGCCACCTCTGAAGTACTACAATCTAAGAAAATTTGGAAAGAAATCACTTTTTCTAATGTCTTGTGGTAAAATATCTCATTATAGAAGTTTAGATGACCTACCATACTGGAATACTACATGATATGTTCTTTTTAAAACATACTGTTATCTCACATAGGAGTAAGATGAGCTGATATTAGAGTATGGAAATTTGTTTACTTTTACATGATTTTAGGGTTTTTATTTTAAAGAGAAAAGATCAAGAACAAAGACCCAAACAAAGCAACAAAAAACAATAATTGAAATTATGCACAATTTCAAAAGGAGAACATCAAATTAAAAGTGATTGTTATATTTCACACTGCTTTCACCAAATTTTTGGCTCAGATTATCAGAGCAGACTAAGGTAATTAATAACTATGTCAGGAGTCTGCATAACAGATGATTCTCTGAAGACAGGGGTGCAGAGAGAGAGCCCCAGGTGAACACAGACCAGATTTGTGCTACAGTAGACCAAGGAGCACCAACATCTGTGCATAGTGAAAACCCAGGAAGAGAAGGAAAGGCTCTCCTAGAGGCATCACAAGGAACCCAGCACAGCCTGTGAGCATTGCATGCCTGGCCCAGAACTCTGTGTGGAGTAATGCATTTCTGGGGTCACTGCCCACCAAGGCTCTGATGCACTTCTTACTGTAGTCCTAGGACTTAAATTCCAAAATCTGATTGCCATTCATCATGTAATAGTATGATTATTTTTGTTTTTGCAACACTAGAAGTAAGACACAGGGTTATGCTAGCACTGATCTACATCTCAGTTCTTTCCATTCATTGCTTTTTTTACATAATGACATTTTATTGTTTGATTTTTTAATTAATTTTAATGAGAAACAAATAGCAATTAGACTGTTTGAAAACAGGTTAGTAGGAAAGTTACAATAATTAATACATTGCACATTGTTGTCTTCGTAGTAGTTATTCAGAGTACAAGACATAGACATGATAGCTTGTCTAAGCATTATTACTACATATCTTTCTTCTCTTTGAAATAAGAGAAAGTAGCTGTATATCTATCCTAACTATTTTGCATATTCATATATATATATATATATATATATATATATTTCACTACAAAATTGTCCTTAATTTATATCCGCATTTTTGTTTTGTTTTGTCAGAGATGGGTGTTCAGTTGCTATTAGAGAAGCTGTATTTGGAGATGTCTTTTAAGGACCTTTTTATACTAGATGCCAGTTCAAATATTGTAGCTATTTGCATTCAGCAAATTATCCCAATATAGTCCAGTAGACCACAATAGTAGTGGATTATCAGCAGAACTGGCATTGTCAGAAGTTGTTGACTTGAGTCTTTTACAGCTCAGCGTATTACTATGGCATTACTTTTTAAATCTCATGGTTAAAAATTCTTGGTGGCACTAGAGATTGATCTTGTACTTGCCAGGCAAGCACTTATTCAACTGCGCGCTATCCCTGGATGCATTTATTATTTTGAGACAGTGTCTCATTAAGTTACACAAGTCATCCTCCAGCTTTCAGTCTTTATCCCTCACCCTGCTCAGTCACTTTATCACAGTAAGTGCCAACATGCTCAGCGGTGTCATGATATTGCTGAATTTGCATGCATTTTTATATTATACTCTAATATCAATAGTTACAAAGATATTTTAGGTTGCATTTTAAAATCTTATGACCAGTTATATAAGAAGAATAAAATGAAGAATGCTGAAATATATCCTTGCTTTAAGATGATCAACTCTTAACTGTTATGCAAAGTAACAATATTTTTATATTGTAATATTTTATTATTATTATTCATTGGTACAGGTTTCCACTAAGCAGCGCAGACTCCTAGTGATCGTCCTGCCTCAGACTCTCCAGCACTGAGATTACAGGTGTAATGAGTGTGGTATCTGAGATCAAACTCAGGTCCTCGTGCTTGCCACGCAGGTGCTTAGATCACCAAGCTATCGCCCAAACCCACAAAGTGACGACTGTTAAACATTCCAGTTATAAGCTAGTGTCAATATGTGAAAAGTGAATGTGTGAATATCTTATTAAAACACTTCTACACATTTTCATATTTGTAAGTACCTAGAGATTCTACCATTTTCAAAGAGAACCCCTGTGAACATTAACAGTAGAATAGAATGCAAAAAAATAGAACACATGGCTAGTTTTCAGAAGAAGTTAGTAGTGAAATATGACGATCCATGTATAATTGTTTAAAACCCACCAGTGTTGGGCTGAGGCGATAGCTCAGTATAATAAATTCTTGCCTGGCAAGTTCAAGGTTCTGCGTTCAATCCCTGATACAGCAAAAAATAAATAAATCCCACCAGGGTCTTCAGGCTTGCACTGGACTAGTAATTCTCACATTTATTGTACATAGAAATCACCTGAGCACCTTATAAAACATAGAAAATGCATATTCTAATCACTCAGTCTGGATTATATCCTGAGATTCTTTCTTCTCCGTTAATATTCCCTCTCACTCCTCTTTGGGAAACTTTCTAAGCTCTTCCTTTCCTCAATGTCCCAGGATGACACCTTTGATTTTAAAATATATGACGACCAACATTGCCACATTGACTAGCATGAGAGTGTTGGCTGGGAATGGGGTAGCAAAGGCCACCTCTGGAGGCATCTGTGTGGGTCATGGAGGTGTGACCCTGAAGAACAAACCTTGTTCCTGGCTCATCCATCTGGTGATCTCTGCTGTGCTCCACTTCCAGCCACCATGGAGTGAACATCTTTCCTCACCATGGCCCTGCACAGTGACAGCTCTGCCTTGAGGCCATCTGTCTGTGAACTGGACCCTCTGACAATCTTGTCCCAAATAAACCTCGCCTTTAATTCACAAGCATGAGGAGTTTGCTCCTAGTGATGGGGAAGCTGACCAGTACAGTACCCTTTCTGTGTATTTTCTGAGTTATCCCCATTTCTAATGAATTCAGTGAAGCACGTAGCATTCTAATTTATCCTCCCAAGTACTTACCTATATTATCATAGGGGCCAAATTCTTTAAGAATCAAGGAGAGAGAAAAGATTAATAGGGAATGGGCTGGTGTCAGGTGAAGCATGAGAGAACAGTTAGTTTATGAGCTGTGTTGAGATCTGTTTTAACTGGCACTCCAAGTAGAAGCTTCTTAAGAGGCACACTTTGTTAGAGAAGTCTTGAAAGAGGAGTCTGTTCCAAGTGGCAAGGCTCACGTAGAAAGCCAAAGATGAGATAGGGTGCTATCCTTGAGCAGAGGCTTCACACTGTCCTAGAGCACAGGCAGGAAGGAGCTAAGATCATGGTCAGAGCAGGAACCATCAATCTTCTACTCACAGATACAATGGACCTGAGCCAGCCCATCAGGAAACACTGTATTGCTGCTTCTGTGGATCTCTGGGTATCTCAAATAGGAAATCGGGCACTTGCATCCTGGTCTTGGCAGAGGATCCTTTGGGCCACTAGCTGGGTCCTTGCAGTGTCCCACATATTTCAGTGCAAGCTCAGTGTAGTTTCTGCCTCCCTCCCAGAAACAACACACAGACAGTGATCGTAAATAGGCCTAGAGTAAGAAAAGGTAATTTGCATACAGAGCACTCTGTCTCCTTTGGGCCTGAGGGTATAGAAGAGAAACCTGCAGTGTGCCTGCTTCAGCAGATCTCTCAATATGAGCATCATGGCCTTTACCCACTCCTCCTCCTTGTCATTCTTCACTGCAAAGGTCAGAACACTATCCCAAATCTTCTGCTCACTGAATCTGCCTTTCAGGCTCATTACTATAATATTTTCTTCTCATCTATTTCTCCATGACATAATGCACTTTTGTGTTTAAAGGGTCTCTGTCCCAGCTTGTGCTGACTTAGTCACCTTCTGCATCCAGCTCCCTCGGAGTCCCCCGGCCAAGCCCACCTGCTCCTTGAACAGCAAATATAAACCCTACAACAGTGTGTGGTTCCAGCAGTACCCAGGGAAGGCTCCTCAGTATGTGATGTGAGGTAGGAGTGATGGAACCTTCAGTAAGGGGAATGGGATTCCTGACCAGTTCTCAGGCTCCCGCTCTGGGACTGACCGCTGCTTGACCATCTTCAACATTAGTCCTGGGAAGGATGAAGCTGACTACATCTGTGGTGCAGATTACCCATTGGTGGGTCATGTTGTTAAACACAGAGAGACTGATGAATGGGGAAGTGGGATAACAACTATTTTCTCTATTTAGTGTGGTCTGAGGCAGCACTCAGAAATAACGGGTGACATGTGTGACACCCGGAATACTCAGAATTTTTCTATTCTGTGTTCTGTTCTTCTCAAGAGCTATTAGGAGCTATGTTACTTGATCAGGATCCTACAGACAGCACATATCTGTGGTGATGATGCAAACACCACACGAAGTTTGATTTCCCTTATTCAGTCTCCTAGGCTGTCAGTACCTGAGGGATCAGGACATTCTTCATTCTGTCATCGCACCCTGGAGTTCATTGAGTGCATAATTCCAAGTACTGATAGCAGAGTTCGTTTGACTTTCTACCCTTATAAGCTGATTTCACAAAAAATAGAATTTTATAATTTCACCAACATCCAAAAAGCAAAACTATGACTCAATAGTGAGATATTCAAAATTATATATAATCTATGGAAAATTTTTCTCTTTTCTGAAATGATCCATCCCTGTGTTTTGGGAGGAAGAACAAGAAAGTAAATATCTTCATCACAGTGAAGATGACAACTGATAGAAAATGTGCTTTCCAGTAGAGATTTAAAGCAGGATCAGCAAAGTTCCCAGATATTCTGAAACCTGAAGCTCAAAAACTTTTAATTTGTGTTTTTCAAAGGAATTGTCCATACATACATTTCTAGAGGTGCAGTGAGGGCCTCAAGTAAGCTTTTCCAAAGATAAGGAATAAAAGTTTAGTAAAGGCAGTTGCTTAGAAAACATTTGAGAACTCTGGATGTACACAGAAATTTTACAACTACTGAAGAGCATTAAAACTCGGGTTAAATTATAATCTCTGTCACAACAGGTTCCTTCGTCTATGTTTCTCTCTTGTCCATCACGATTGCTTTTTTAATCAGTCCATGGAAGCTTTCAAAACCCACATCAGGTGTTGAAAGCAACAAAATGATTTTCAAGCAGCCAAATACCAGGCATGCACTGTCCCAATAACTGCAGCACCAGCTCCGTGTCTGCATGTGACCATTGTGGCCACTCACAGGGACGACTTTCATGGGCATTTCTAGTATGTTACCAAATTGAGTCTTATATGCCTGAGCAACTGGAACTTTGATGTGTTTTTCATAAGAACCACCACAGTCAAGGAATACGATAAGCAGTTAAGCCAGTAAACAAACACCTGACATTTGAAAATTTCTATTGATTAGAATCTTCTGAATGAGGAGCACAAATAGTACATAGCAATACATATATATATATATATATATATATATATATATATATACATATAAAAGCATCTTTCATTTATGAAACAGCTTTTATTTGATTTAAATTTTTGAGGACCATGATCACCAGGAAACCAGAGGTGTAGAGAATCTAGCAGCTGCTCAGTTTATGATCCTGAAATGCCCACTACAAAAGAGACTGATGTTGTAGGATCATTATAAGGATGAGGGTCTCAAAAATCCCTAGAGAGTTGTGATTCTCTGTCTTCCTGGAAGTCACTAGTGCGAGTCTACACTGAATGCATCAAGTGTAATTTTAGTGTCCGTAGCTGACCACAGCAACCAAAGCCACACACGCTCGAGAAGCATCGGGCTTTCTGGAGCAGTCACTTTTCCTCTTCACTTCCCATTCCAAGGGAGCCGCAAAGCCCTGCACATTGGCACCACACATTAGCAGGAAGTTTTTCTCCTCGGAGATCCAGTCAACTGTGGTGAGGTCCTCAGAACTGAAAACCTGAAAATTGAATCTGAGAAGCTCCTGGTTGACTCTAAATCCAGTCAGACTGACAATAAAGGTTTACTGTCAGAGAAGAACGCAATAGACACTGAGGTACTGTAGCGTACCCTGGGAAACTAGAATTACATGCAGGTGTTCACGTTGTGTTCAGATCCAGACAGGAAACTCATACGTTCTAGGCTTTCTCTTCTGGCTTAAATTGAATGGCTGTGTGAGAATAATGGGAGGAAAATGGAGACTTACACATTTATAGAGAGTTGCAGTGCTTTGAAACACGAAGGGTCTTTGACAAAGTTTTGGATGCATTGCTTAGGCATTTAACTCAATTCCTGTGCAGCCTTTAGCTCACCATCAATACCTTTGAACAACGCTAGAAACCACACACGCAGGTAAATCAAACTTTAAAAAGCCAACCAGGATAGCTGTAAAAATAAAACAATGTTTACACCTGTAACAGGGCAGCGATGATGACAACATGAACAGCTTCCTCCAGAGGGAATCAAGTTTCTGTAGGCATTACATTACACAGATTCATTTCAACATTTCCCAAAGGAAACTTCATACATACAGCACATCTTATCAGTTCCCATTAATGCACTGACTTGTTGGGTTTCATTAGGGTGTGCTCATATATGCATATATTTGATCGTATGCTCCTTCTCCTTCCCCTACCAAACCCCTTACTTGCCAACCCTTACTCATTACTCTTTGTCCAATAATAGTCTTTCCATGTGACTATTACTCCAGATATGTAAACTTAATTGAGTAAAGAATGGCCTAGAGCTCTTCCTGGTTTGGCGAGGTGGCTTATGGATGCATGGCTTTGCATGTACTGTATCAGTAATGGTGAACCATTTAGAACATTGTTAAAACTCTTCTCCTGCAGTATGTATATACCTTATGTATTTAAAAAATTATAGTGCTAGGATCTGTGCAAACCATCGGAGGAATTCTAACCCTAAGTATGCTGGTTGTTCCTATTGTTATGTTTTGTGTCACTCAGAACAATTTTGAAAACATGTGGTTAGAAATTACAAACTAGGTAAAAATCAATCATGCTTGCAAAAATACCCTTCACAAGCACTATGACTGAGCTAAACCTGCGGGCCCAATATTTAGATTCTGTATATTTTATAGTAATAAAACAATTGCTAGTCAAGCTTTCAGCTATATAAAAAATACTTTCAAACTATATCCTTTGCTCATACATATTTTAACATCCTCATAAATAAGATATTTTAGGGCAATCACGGATTTGTGGCAGCCTGGACAGTGTGATCAGCTGCAGAGAGTGAGGCCTTGCTGACCTTTCATGGGAAAGTGAAAGGAGTGCAAGGCTCCCCCGCCCTTTCGCATGAGCAGGAAGGCTACTTCTCACAAAACCTTGGGAAATAACAATGTCAGCCAGTGGATCAAGAAACAAAATTACATACACCAACCCAAAATCATTATGTTCCTTTTTAAATACTTACAAGTTTCTTGAACGCTGCATTGCATGATTGCCACATTGCCTTGTTTTCCTGATCAATATGGGGTTTTCTAGACACCCGGTGCTCTCACATTCTTGAGAGTGAAGTCCCTCCTTGCCTAAACTGGAAAGTTTTCTCTTTCTCTTAAATATCTCCTAGTGTGCCCTGGCCATTTTGGAGGCTTCTCATACACAGAGAGTTATTGCCCAATTATGTTTTCAAAAAAGTCGTTTGTAAAACCACCAACCCTCAATGCTATTTTAATTGGTAACAAAGGTATTAAAGGAGCAATGCTTATTCAGGGTCAGAGATAGAGATCAATGAAGTTAGAACTTCCTTAGGTAAGCTCAGGGGCCAGATTCAATCCCAGGCACCAATGCTGCACCGGCATCGTCCCCGGGTGCACTGAGCTGGGGATGGAGTCCAGGCCTGGTGGCACAGACCTCTAATCCCATCAGTAGGGAGGCAGAAATTAACAGATGACTATGAGTCTAAGCAGCACAGTGAGACCCTGCACAAAAAAGACAAAAAAAAAAAAAAAAGGAGAAATCCTGCCAGTTCAATAAGATACTAAATGGGAAGGCTTAGTTTAATAAAATTGGTGTCCTTGTTAGAAGAACTTTGGCAGAGAAAACCTAGAATGATGAAAGGTTCTGTGAGGAGGCTCAGACATGTCCATATCTCTAAACCTAGAATGAGGACGCAAGAGGAGCAAAGCTGTCAATGCCGTGCTCTTGGGCTCGCAACCTAGTCAATGGTGTGACTTCACTGCTGTTCCTGGCATGACGCCTGTGATATTATTTTGTAGCACCTTTAGTAGATCATTAAAATGGATTTTTATTCTAATTTTTCATTATCGCAATTGCCATTTTGGTTACTATTATTTCAAAAATGACCTCTCATGGGAGTCAACTTCAGTACAATGAGAGTAACCCTAGACCATGACTTTTTCACCAGAGAAACCACGTGGCTCTTCTTACTCTGAATCTCAGATGTATTTACATCTCAGCCACACCTGCAACAGCTCCCTTTCCTGACCATCTGCAAATGCCAATACCATGCTGCAACCATAAACTCATGATTCAGAAACACAGTTTACAGTGCTGACTGCCAATGCCAGCCCTAGCCTCTGGCTCTCTCAGTTTCATCCCTCTCAGGGGGACTGAATATTTTTCTTCCCACCAGATGGCAGTGTGTGCATGTGGTCAAGACCCTGAAGAATGTTGAGTAATGCGCAGCCTAGGCTCTGTGAAAGACCTATATTGGATCCCAAGTCTTAGACCAGCCTTACAGGTTTGTTCTATAAATGTATCTATTATTCACATGCTCATGTTCCTGTCATTCACACGATGCTTGTGCATTCACAAAAAGCAGAGTGCATTACCGCTGAAGCAGCAGAATATTGTATGTTTCTTAGTTTCCTTAATAAAACCTGATAAATCCTACAGTAGCCACTGTGACATTTCCAGAGTTGTGAAACCAGGCTTGAGGAATGGGGGAGGAAAGTCGAATTCTATTCGGTGTGCCATCATCTACCTCACACTGCATTGTTCTTTTCTTATTACCACTCCTACTACCTTTATGTGGGAATATTCTTCTAAATTATAGGTACCTGAAGAAAGAAAAAACATCAGGATCAAAAAATATTAAGGGACAATTGCAAGACTCAATTGGTAATTGTTTTTCCTCTCTTCTGTTACTGGGTTCACCACAGTGACTTTGTTTAAAAAATATTTTATGAAATTAAACTCAAGTATGGGACAGTCAATAAGACAATATGAATTATGTCTAAGCTTCTTAGCTCTTTTACATTCTTCTTTATCAGGTCCACCTACCACAAGTAGATTGCGGTTTACAATCTCATCAAGTATGGTAAAATTCTTTCTTGTTGGGCAGTTGCTAGGGGTCTACCTAGGAGTAAGGAGAGGCTCAGAGAGCAGGGTGCAGCATTTCCTGGTAATGGGAGTGGGAGGACTCCAGGAAAGAAACAAACATTCACTGAGCAAGGGCCAAGTCTTCTGCTTCTTTTCTCCTCCCAGAGACGTGGAGGAGCTCTGGGCTGAGATGGCAACGTGATAGCGTTTACTAAGGAACAGTTTCAAGTCCCTGCAGTGAAGAGAAGAAATTGGGAAAAGTGCCATGGACAGTTCCAGAATTGGCAGATATGAAAACTGCACCCCACTGGGAGCAAAGTAATTGTGGAGATAGCAACTGGGGAGCTAGATAGATACTTGTGCAGAGAAACCTAAGAATGGACAATAATGACCTTCAAGTACTCACTCTTAGGTCCCACTTCAAAGCTGGAGATCAAGGGCTCAGGAGGGCTTCTAATAGGGCACAGGGCCATAGACAATGTGTGGCCATCAGGGGGAGCAGCATGAATGAAACCAAATCTATTGAAAGTGCCTATCTCAGCCACTCCCCTTTTGCTAGCCTTGCTAATGAGAACATTTGCATAGGAACCTATGCCTGACCAGAAATAAAACAGGAGGGCACAGCCTTGGGATCCCTGTCTCAGCTTATGGCCTGAGGATCAACACTGGGACTTCTCCACCATGGCCTGGGCTCAGCTCCTCTTCACCATCATCACTCTCTGCACAGGTCAGATGTCAGAAATGCTCACTGTTGCCCCAGAGGCCACTGCTACCTGAACCCAGACACCAGCCCTGCCCCCACCCCCAGCAGTTCTCTTGTCTCTGAACTGGATTCTTAATGGAGATCTGTGTTGCAGGGTCCCTCTCCCAGCCTTCGCTGACTCAGCTGCCCTCTGCATCTGCCTCCCTGGGACAGACAGCCAAACTCACCTGCACCCTCAGCAGTGGCTTTAATAATTATAATATAGACTGGTTCCAGCAGAGCCAGGGGAAGAGCCCCCGGTTTGTGATGCGTGTGGGTACCAGTGGCATAGTGGGATCCAAGGGAGAAGGAATCCCTGATCGATTCTCAGGATCAGGCTCTGGCTTGGATCGTTTCCTCACCATCCAGAATATCCAGGAAGAAGATGAGACAGTCTACTACTGTGGGGTAAATCATGGCAGTGGGAGTAGCTACGTGTAACCCACAGTGAAACAGCTGGAGGAGAAGTGAGACAAAAACCTCTGACTGGTGTGTCCTGTGTTGCTTCCTTCCCCACTGTCCTCAGTCATAGTACAGAGGAAACCTCCACACCCTGACTGAGAACTCCTTTCTTTTCAGATGTCAGACCAGGAGTTACAGCGACTTGAGAAATCTTGCGTTGCCCACTGAAAACAATGGACTATCTATTGCTGGCAATAGCTTGCTCCTGGCAAACAAAAGTCAAGGCCAAAAACCATTAAATGAGAGGCTAAAGATGCCCTGCAGTCCCGTGACTCCAGCGCTGTGCACACACATGATTGTCCTTGTTCCTTAAAGTCATATGTTTTACCCAGATTTTACTAAGCTTCCCTAGAATGAATCACGAACCTTAACACCTGTATATACTCAGTCCCACTCCCCTTTACATAGTCACTGATATTCTCTCACTTGTTAGCCTTCCCAGAGTTAGAAGAATAACATGGATCATCCCCACAATGTCATTTTCACAACAGCTAATTTGTAAGTTCAGTTACATGGCTCACTAGGCATAAATATTTTCTCAGAATTATTTGATATATTTGAGTTTGTGTATGGAAATATGTGGCCATTTTCTCTTACCATTGTCCTGAAGGAATCTTATTTTGTAGACAGGAGAGCTGTTCAGAGGTGCACACAGTATGATAGGTGTCCCTGTCCTTTCCTCCCCTTTGTCACAGCTAACATTGTGAGCGTCTTAGTCATTTTCTCATTGTGAAGACAAAATATTGAAGCCTATATTGTATTTGAAAAAAAGGTTCACTGTGGCTCACATGTTTTTGAGGAGCCAAGCCAAACTCAGCAGATTCCAAAGTAGAAAGAACATGAAGGAAAGATCTGACGAAAAAGATACTCACTTCAGGGAGACCAGAAAGAAGATGGAAGCAAGATATAGCTTCAAAGTTGGCGTGGTGAGGGCCGGCGAGATGGTTCAGTGGTCTAAAGCGCCTGCTTAGGAGGGCTCAGGTGACTGCGGGAACTGCAATTCGATCCCCGGCACCACATGCTGCGCCAGCGCCACCACCAGGGCAGGCTGAGCCAGCCACAAAATGAATAAATAAAAAGAAACAAACAAACACAACAAGCAAACAAATAAATAAATAAATAAAATTAAAAAAAAAAAAAAAACAAAGTTGGCGTGGTGAACTACTTCTAAGCAGGGTGCACATTCTCATAGCACACTCAGCAGCTGAACTTATTAGATGAATCCACTGATAAATAGAGTACCCTGGTGGCCCAGTCTCCTCCTAAAAGTCCCGTATCTGAGTACATGAGAGTTTAGTAAGCTACTCCAGATCTAATCCACATCATGTTCTTTCCACAGAAAGGTAGCACAGGTCACTTCACTGGAGTTTCCATATGAACTTCAGTGACATTGCTAGTTCACATCATCTCCATATGCTGCACAGAATTGTATGTGTGTCTGTGTGTGTGTGTGTGTGTGTGTGTGTGTGTGTGTGTTTCAGATAGCAACATACAGAGAGAGGAGACAGGAGAGTGGAGACAGGAGACAAGAGACAGGAGACAAGAGACAGGAGACATGAGAGAGAGAAGACAAAGGGGGAAGAGAAGAGAGAGAGAGACAGAGAGAGAGAGAGAGAGAGAGAGAGAGAGACATGCAAAACAAACTCAAAACAACTAGGCCATTCTAAGGATGCTCTGGACCTGAGATTTTGGGAGTTAGGCCTTAGTGATCTTCTCAGAGTAGATTTATGCATTCCTGTTGTGAACCTCACCTAGGATCTCTGTTCAACTGGTTTCTAATGCTAACTCCATGTATTAAGATCCAATTTCACAGGCAAAGGGCACATCCTTCCACAAGTAGGCCTCCACTTCATGTTAGAGCCTATGTTCAGGAAGTCCAAAATCTATACCTTGTATCAACTTATCATGAACTGTGATATCCCTAGGATACCTAGAGTTGGATAATTCAGAATAATTAGTCAGACAACTCAATCCTAAAGCTTATGGTACAGCCCTGAGGACTTTGCGTTAAGTATGAGGTACACAGTCAGAACATGTAGATGAGGAAACACTAAGGATCTCTTGCCTAGGCTTCCTGTCTTTAAAATGCATCAGTTTTCTGGTGCGTTGTAATAGGATTTCCAAGCACAGAAGTTCATTTAAGAATTAGTTTAATAGAGTATGTTGGAGGGGTTTCTTAGTTCAATGTAATAATGTAATTGAAGGTAGTTTTTTGTCATCTTGCAAACTTGAGGGTTAGGATTTTGGACTGAAACAAGTTCAAAACTGTAAGGGTAAGGAAGATGATAAGTCAATAAAAAATGCTATACCTATGGGACACAATGAAATCAGTCCTATGAGGAAGATTTACAGCAGTTAATACCTCTATCAGGAAAACAGAGCAAGCTCAGACAAATAACAAAATGATGAGCCTGCAGTGTTGAAAAAGAAGAGCAGGTAAAGCCCAAAGGTATTATAAGAAAATATATTATAAAATGAAAGAAGAAATTAATGCAATGGAGATCAGGAAAACAATACACAGAATCAACAGATTGAAGAGTATTTTCTTTGAAGGATTAAGTAAAACTGACAAAGCCAGATAACCTTATCAAAAAAAGGAAAGTAAAGACTCAAATTCACACAAATCAAAATGAATGGGATAAAATCAGAATATATTCTGACAAAATCCAGGAGATCATCTATA
>PVKN010022944.1:0-14979 GCA_004027915.1 Capromys pilorides | reverse complement strand
GGGGGTGGCGAGGACCACTGGCTGACTCGAGGCCCCCAGGGAGACCCTCCTTATTCCCGTTCCCTCCAGCCCAGCCCGTCACACCCTCACCCGCATACCCAGGATGCTCAGGAGCACCGGCAGCAGGAGCAGAATGTGGGTGGTGAACACGGCCACCGCGGCCACACAGATGAGCAAGGAGAGGACCAGGCCATACAGGGCACTCTGTACTCCTGTGAGGGGAGAGGCGGCAGGGTTCACAGACGGGCGATCCCTGCCAGCTGTGCTGCCCTGAGCCATGGAACGCTTCTCTAGAGACAGGACCAGCCTCCTCCCAGCAGAAGTTCCAGAGCTAACCCAGGGCCTGGCACCTTAAAAGGGCTTGTGAGAACCGGTGCCTTATGGGTGGCCAAATTTAAGACCAGACAGCGTAGCCAGAGGCCTCCAAGCAGGAAGGCTCTGCTCAGTGGCCCACTGCTGGGCGAAGTTGCACCAGGGCTCTTGGCCGGGACTAGGGACAACAGCATGGTTCCAGGAGGCCCCCCGCCCGCCCCACGCCCACCCTCCCCGTGCTCACCTATGATCTCCATGAAGATCTGTTTCCAGTGCTCACAGGTTTGGAAGCCGCGGTGCAGGGCCGAGCCCTCGGGGAGGGTCTGCAGCTGCTGGCGGAGGAAGCTCTCCCAGCGTAGGTAGTCTGAGTAGGTCTGGAAGGAGGACTTGCCCTTGTATGTGGTCTGCGGGGACAGGGCTGGTGAGACAGGGGCTGTGGATGCCTGCCTTGCCTGCGCTGGGGTCCTCATGGAGTCTGTGGGTTATAGGAGGGAGGGACGATCCAGCCCCAGAGAGCTGCATCAGCCTCCGGACATAGCACCCAAGTCTCACAGTAACGGGATGTCCTGGCTTTTCCCAACAGAGCCATTTCAGCTCCCAGAAGTCCTTGTACTCCCCACCTACAACAGCATAGAGATCTGCCCTGGCTAAATATGGAGTCTGTGACCACTGCCAGGGGCAGCTCAGACGGGATGCCCTGTCCTGGACTCCTGAGCAGAGACCTCCTCCCTCAAACTGAAGAAGGAAAAAGTCCTGCCTCAGCCACTGGGGACTTGTTACTGATGGCTAGGACAAGTCTGGGGGGCTCCACTTATATGAGACAACTAGAGTAAATATGGAGGGTGTGGAATGGGGGTGCTGGGGCTGGGAGGAGGGACTGGGAGCTGGTGTTTAACAGGACAGTTTCAGTGAGGGAAGATGACAAATTGCAGATGGATGGCGGTGACGATCACACGAGAGTTCTTTATGCCACTGAGCTGTGTGTTAACTGGTCAAGTTGGCAGGCTTGATAATACATGTTTTACTGCAGTAAATGAACAAACACCTATACCAGCGCCCTGTATGGGGCTCTGTCCTGGCTTCTGCATTAGCTTGAGGGCTCAAAAGAGGTGCAAGGGTCTTAGGGTGCTTCTGCCCAGGGCCTAGAGGTTCTCCTGTCTATGTAGGGAGCGACACAGATGCCAGGAAGGGAGAAGGGCTGTGGGTTGGAGGAGAGGCACTGCCTGCCATTTGTCACTTGGTCTCTATTTTTCTGACCCCTAGAACTTTCCCTGCTATTGCCTGTGGCTAGGGGGAGGTGGCTTCAGGCCCATTCTGCACATGGGGATTTGTTCAAGGTCACTGTGCACTGTCCCCTTCAGCTCAGGGGAGGACTGGACAGGGGTCTCTGCATGGGGACAGCCTTGCCAAGCCTCAGAGAGCAAAGCAGGGCCCAGGTCAGAAATGCGCATATGTGTGCAACCGTGTGTGTATATGTGTGCATACATGTGTGTGCACACATGCATGTTTGTATGTGCATGCATCTCCACGGGCAAAGCCCACGTGTCCAGGGGTGATGAGTGAGATGGGGAGACATGTAACTGGTTGTTAAATCCTCCGTGGCCACCCGGTGAGGTCCATCACATCTGTGTCCTTGACCTGGAGCTCACAAGTGGCCTAGGGCACTGTCCCAGGCTCCTACCAGCCCTCACAGCTTGGTGGCTGCACAATGACATGAACCTGGTCAGCAGCCAGGAAGGGCGGAGCTCTGTAGTCGAGGGCTGATGTGTCACTTGATGCTGACACCTGCTAACTATGGGACCTCAGGCAAAGTCCTCAGTACCCCTGTCAGGTCTGAGATGACACCAGCTCAAGACAAGCACTCGGTGTGGTACCCAGGGCCTCCTCTCCTCACCGACTCGAAGGCCATGGAGATCCACTGCACGCGGCCCTCCTTGACGCCCACCGACCCGTGGGACAGCTGCCCCGGCAGCAGGTTGGGCTCAGGCAGCTCCTTGCACTCCGGGTGCAGCATTCGCAGGAAGGTGGAGATGCTATAGCCTTCAGGGGATGTGGATAGGGGTGCTAGTGAGAAGGGGGTGAGGTGGCCCAGCCCACCCACCACGACTGCCACCCAAAGGACCTATAGCTATTGGCAAACCTGTCACACACATCTGCCAGTGGAGAGACAGTGACATTTGGGGCCCTCCCAGGGACAGCCCGGTGTGACCTCAGCCCAGATGCCACTGCTGAACCTTCCCTGTGGCTGCCCTCACCAGACACGGCCCCGTGGCCTGGCTATGCGTACCAGGTCCCACCCACACACCTGAGGGCAGGCACTGGGCCCCGCCGGGCTTCACCAGCTCCGAGTTGCCCGCGATGGCCTTGCAGAGGCGACACAGGTGCCCGATTTCTTTGAAGAGGTCGAAGCTGCTATCGTAGATGACACTGCCCTTTCCAAAGGAGACACAGCCAGCCCGGACCCCTCAGTGAGACAGGGACCAGGTCCTGGGCTCCACCTCTACCACCCACCCTGGTGTCGGGGAGCTCTCTGCTACCACAGTCAATATCATGCAGCAGCCCTCAGCATTGTCACCCACTGTCCCTGTCAATCCAGCTTGGTCCCGGCTTAACCTACACTTCCCAGAGTGTCTGCACCTGGCTAAGCACCACAGCATGAGTGGAAGGAAGGGGACACTGTGAAGCAGGACAGGGTGAGGTTGTCGCTGTAGGTGTAGGACAAGGCAGAGACGCTCTGGGTACCACTCATCTCTGTCACAGACCCTCAGGGTCCCTAAGTATCAGTCACCCTAACTCCTGGGGGACTCTGAGTCAGCCCTGTTCGGTGGTCCAAGGGTGTGGGGTTCCCAGCATCTCGACTATGCTGAAGGGGCTGAGAAGCCACATACCGGGTCTCCGATGACATGGTTGTCCATCTGTCGGGTTCGGTTGAGGCCAATGATGCCAAAGACCACGAAGACCATGGCCCCAGTATCCACGAGAGGCCGCACTGCCGGTTTCCCGCAGCCTGTGTTCATGCAGGGGTTGAAGCCGAATGTGGCGGAGAGGCGGGCCCTGGGCACTGCAGTGGGAGCCAGGGCTATAAGGCGAGAAGGACCAGGTCCCTGGGTCCCCGGCCCCACAGAAGCAGCCCAGGGGTACCTTTTTCATTGGGCACGTAGAAAGAGCCTTTGGTAGGCCCGTCGGGACTGGAGCTGAGCAGGCAGCCAGGGGGTGCCGTGCACACGCGCCCGTGGAAGGGGGGCTTGTGGGACTGGGCAAAGTACAGCTTCCTGTGGAGGCAAGGGAGGCCGGGGCTGAGGCTGCGAGTGTGGCCAGGGGTCTTCAGACCCTTCTCATCCCACCCATGCCCCCGGGAGAGGGACACAGTGTGCTCAGATTGTCTCCTGCGGACACAAGGGTGCAGGTCCTAGCCCCGCCTCGATTATAGCAAGCATCCTGCTAACCACCAGACCAGACAGAGCAGAGAGGTCTTTCTGGAATGTCCCTACTGTGACCTGTCTGTCCCCAGGAGCAATCTCCAACCTGCAGGGCACATTGGTGGATTTGCCCCGTATGTGTCCCCAGCACCAGGCAGTGACTGGCAGGGGTCTTTGACCCCTGTGTGTGTGCAGAGCCAGCTGCACCCTGGAAGGGACACAGTTCAAGCCAGCTCAGCCACCCCGGCCGCAGGCTGCACCCTCTGCCTCACTTGTTCAGCCTTGTGTGGGACCCCAGTGGCCCGAAGCCAGGCCCAGCAGAAATCTCGGTCCCCGGGTGTCACAGAGCAGTACGGAGCTGCCATGCGCTCATACTGCGGTTCACTCATTAGCCACTGGTCTCCTGTGGGTGGTCCAAGGGCAGCGGCGGCATCTATGTGGCTCATCCCTGTCCCCCAGCCCCACAAAACCAGTGAAAAAGACTGTAGTCTGAGAACACAGGGGAACGTCCAATGCCTGGGGAATGGAATGGAGGACGGGATGCCCCAGGGCCTTGGAGGCCCAGGAGGCCGAGGATGCAGCCTCTGGGCCTTGGCCATCAGGTCACGGCTGCAGGTCAGGCCCCTGGCAGGGACCGGGCACACAGCAGGTGGCTACGACAGAGGTAGTCCTTCATTCTGTTGTAGTCTGGAGGAGGGCAGGGAGTTGGCATTTTCCTCAGTGTGGAAAAAATACACAGCGAAGGTCAGTCTACCCTCAGAGGAAGTGTTGTAAAAACTCGCTTCCACACTGGACAAAGATTTACTGAGCACCTGCTGTGGACCAGTCACTGCCTGGTGCTGGGGACACATATGGACAAACCCACCAATGTGCCCTGCAGGTTGGGGACTGCTCCTGGGGACAGACAGGTCACAGTCGGGACAGGGCCAGAAAGAGCAGCAGGTGACACATGGAGGGAGCAGGCAGGTGACTCTGGCGAAGGGGGTTCTGCTGAGGGCAACTTCACCCCAGGGCCAAGGTCTGAGTGACACCCGAATCTTGAGCGGTTGGGCACACAGGAGCTGGAAGGGCATCCTGGGCACAGAGGATGCAAGTGCAAAGGCCCTGGGGTGGAAGCCTGACCACAGAGCAATGACGCAGCCACCATGACCCTGGTGGAGCAGTTGGGGACAGCAGTGGAGTGGTTGGGTGGGTTACAGGTCTGTCCTCTTCGCCAGTGTCCCCAGCCCCAGCCATGGGCACGGAGACATCTGAACAGGTGTGTGGAAATACACAGCAACTTCCTGAAAGTGCTTGATGACATCTTTCACGTGAAGCAGAGAGAGAGAGGGACAGAGACACAGAGAGAGACAGAGACAGACAGAGAGACAGAGAGAGACAGACGCAGACAGAGAGAGACAGAGACAGAGAGACAGAGACACAGAGAGACAGAGACAGAGAGACAGAGACAGAGAGAGACAGACACAGGCAGAGAGACAGAGACAGAGACAGAAGCAGAGAGAGACAGAGACAGAGGGAGAGACAGACAGACAGACAGACAGACAGACAGACAGACAGAGACAGAGACAGAGACAGAGAGCTCATCCGCAAGCTGTTACCGGGTGTGCTGTTGCTCCTTGGTGGCCACGTAAAAGCTGAAGTCAAACTTCCAGCCCCGCTTGGCGTCACAGGCCAAGGTCGTCACCACCCACTTGCGGGAGGGGCTCGCGGCCGGAAGCAGCCCTACTGTAGACATACAAGCGGTCAGCTTCTTGGTGAAGTCACCAAAAGGCGCTCTATACACCTAAGCAGTGGATCGACAGAGACAAGACACGTGACTCGGGGAGGCTGCCTCGGCCCAGCCTGGCCTCAGGGTTGGTCCCCTCCCTCCACATAGTGCCCCCTGCCCCTGCCCTTGCCCCTGGCCCTGGCCCTGGCCCTGGCCCAGAGTGAGGACAGCATTCTGGGCAGAGAGGCTCAGGAGGTCTGGGTTTGAGACTGAAAACTGGGAAAATCCTTTCCTCTCTCTGAGCCTCGTTTCTTCCTTCACCAAATGCTCGCTGGGTGTCAACTCTGTGCCAAGCAAGGAGCCAGGCTCTAAGGGCTCAGTGGCCAGTGGGGTGGGCAGGCCCCTCTCCTCAGGGAGCTGAGAGGCAGGATGGGCAGAGACCCGGTCTGATTTGGGCTGGGGCTGGCTTTAGACAACGTGGTCAGATGATCAGAAGGTGAAGGCAGGGGAGAGGAGGGCCCTGCGGAGGGCGGCCAGGTGGTGGGAGCGGGGACATCTGTGCCCCAGCCCTGCCAGCGGGGCTGCAGGAGACTCGGGCAGAGGCCACACAGTGAAGGCCAGCTGGGAGCAGCAAGGGGGGGGACAGTGTGTGGTTGTCACCTGGGGCATGGCACGTTCAAAGAACGCAGGATCGATCCCTGCGAAGGGAAAAAGGAGTCTAGACTGGCCCAGGGAGGCTCCTTAGGGTGCCGCCACTGCTGCCGAGAACAGGAGGCTGCGCTGTCGGGCACCACCCACTGGGCGTGGGCTGTGTCCCCGTGTGCACCACGCGGGCCTTGCCTCATACCTCCTACGAGGCCAACTGGTGCTGTGTATATCCCCATTTCAGAGAAGTGGAAACTGAGGCTCAGAGAGACGAGGTAATCTGCCCAAAGACACAGAGGTTATACAAGGCAGAGTCAGGACTCGAACCCAGACCAGGCTGATCTGGAGCCCCCGGCTGCTACCACTCTGCAGGCGGTAGTCACAGGCCTGGATTGTGACAGGGGGCAGGGGGGCGTCCTCATCTGCTAGTAGCAGCCCCATCCTTAAGGACAGGGGTCTCCAGTCCTCAGCCACAGATGGGTATGGGCTGCAGCCGGTGAGCGCTGGCGACAGCCCCGCCCTGTGCCTCGCCTGCTCCCCTGAATTCTGCCTCCTTGCAGATCAGAGGGCGCCCGACTCCTCAGAGCGCAGGGCCTACTGTGAACGGCACATGCGAGGGGCGTGGGCCGTGCTCTCCTTGTGAGAATCTAACTTCATAATAATAGAAATAAAGCGCACACTGAATGCAATGCTCTGGAACCATCTGGAAATTGTCCCCTCCCCAGTCCGTGGAAAAAGTGTCCTCTGCCAAACTGGCTCCCGGTGCCAAAGAGATTGGGGGTTGCGGCACAAGGACCGGCTTCCCTGGCCCAGGGTGGTCCTCTCCCCCCAGTGTGGCCCCCAGCGGCAGTGGCGACTCACTTCATGACCGCCCAGGCTCACCTGGAAGGAGGGCACCTCTCCATCCCCAGGGGACACGGCCTGCCACGGGGCGGGCATGCTGGCGTTGAGGGACAGCCTGTAGACAGCGGGGTGGCCTTTGCTCTTCACCTTGGAGATGTACACGGTGCCCACCGAATCTAGGGACAAATGAGGAGTGGACGGTCACCTGCACAGGGAGGTGCAGGCCGGGAGCAGCCCCACCGTAGCTCTACAGACCCATGGGCGGGCCTGGGCTCAGACGAATCTCCCAGCACCAGCTCTGTTCCTGTCTCCTGGACCATGTCAGTGGTGACAGAAGGTAGTGGTGGCACGGATGACAGGAATGGCAGTGCTGAGGAGGGAGGAGGTGCCCCTGATGGGCGTGGGTGGCGATGGGGGCCACAGTGTGAACAGTGGGCCGGTGCTGGTAATCACCACAGAGGGGTCCACAGTGATGGCGACAACGCCAGAGGGTGGAAGGGGCACATCATAACCATTCACAGGTGATCAATCTCATAGCACCTCCCCGCCACCTCCCCTTGTCTGGAGGGTGACCCCAGTAGGGCTCAGCCAGCCTCCAGGGCTTAGGGATGTTCAACACTGGGAAGTTTCTGGGATGGGATCCCCAAATCCTCCACATATCCAGCCCCCAGTATTCCCAGAACATAGGCAAGAGAATTAAGATGGGGAGTCAGGATGGAGTTCACATCCTCCCCTGCCCCCAGTACTCACCCTGCAGGGCGGCCTCAGGCCGGCTGGCCCAGGGAGTCCCGGAGCCTCGCTTTTTTTTCTCCAGTGAGGTCCGGATGTTGCTCTGCAGGTTGTGAGGCTTCTCCTGGAACAGACCTGTCCCCAGCACATCAGGGACAACAGGTTTCCCTGGCCAGGCTCGGGGCCAAGGGTAGAGGCCAGGACTGGAGGGATGGGGGTCAGGGGACTGCAAGGGTCTCTGCCTAACCGGCCAAGATGTAGAAGAGTGGATTTTGTCCTCTTGGACAGGCCCATTCTGAGGGAGACCTGGCGGTGTGCACCCCACCTGTCTCCTCCGTGTCTCCCCCTTCCTGTCAGGTAGAACGAGACTACACCTCCCACCAAGGGTGCAAAGAACCAACCAGGAAGTCGCCCTTCTAGCACCTGGCCCTGAGTCAGGCACAGGAGAAATGGCTCGGCCCCCAGGCTCCAGCGGAAGCAGGTGTCAGCGCCGGGGTGGCGGGAGACCACTGCTCTGGCGTGGGGCACCGATTTGGCTTTTGTGTGTCTTAAAAGAGACCCACACGTTAGAAGTGTCAGCTTGGGAACAATCTGGGGGAGCATCATTGTTAAGCCCCTGAAGCAGCAGTCAGGGGTGGTGAGGGACCTGCCCAGGACAGGAACGGAGCCTGAGGCTGCCCTGTTGAAGCCGAAGCTCTTCCAGCGGCCACACAGAGGGGCCAGGCCTCCTCCAGGTGCTGTCTGGGAGCTCTGAGGCCACTGGGGCTCAGGCTTCTGAAACCTGGGAGCTGCCCCCCCACCCCCCGCTGGTGGGGGGCGTGGCCTGGGGGAGCAGCAAAGACAGCACAGTTTTGTGCCCAGGCAGGGAGCCCAGGGTCTGGCTGCCTCCCATTCTGAGGAAATCTGGGCACCTCTCTGAGCTGTTCTAGTTTGCTACACACTCGGCTAAGGCATTTATCCACACAAGGAAGGCAGCTGGCATGGCCAGGCTTAGCTCTGGCTGTGCCCGCTCAGGTGTGGCCTCCTCTTCCCCAACACAAGCTCTGCCCTCTGCCTGTCCAGGTCCTCCATACGCCCCCTACTCTGGCCAGCTCTTCTCCCCTCCTCTCCCAGCCTTGAACTTCCTGTTCTTCCAGTCTTGGTGCAGATGCCACTTCTGCCAGGAAGCCCTCTATGACACTGTACCCCAAGGCACCCTGTCTTCCTCCAGACCCCACACCTGCTGTTACCCTGGCCTGTCCCTCACACCGGATGCTGGTTTCTTCTGCCCCTGTGTTTCCTCAGAACCAGGTTGCAGTAAGACCCCAGTGGGTATTTGTTCAGTGGAATGTGGGCACACAGCGGCCTGAGGTCGCACAGTGATGGGGAGCCCTGCCTGCGGGACTCTCACCTGAACAGGTGATACAGGAGATGCCCTCGGCACTCAGGTTGTACTTGAGGTCCAGCAGCACCTGGATGTTTGTATCAGGCCGGAAGAGCAGTGGTGCCCGGCTGGCAGGACGGAGCCGGCTGGCAAACACCAGGGACAGGATGAGGGTGGACACGAAGAGCCCTGTGGGGAAGGACGCTGCGCTGGGGACCACCACGGAGGACCCCTATGATCCAGCCTGCCCCGTCCAAGGGCAGGAAAGCTAAGTGTGTGGCTGGCAGGCAGTCTTGCTAGGGACAAGTGGCTGTCATGCTAGAGTCACTTGGGTCCTAAGTGAGCCCTGCATGCACCTGTGTTAGAAGGCTTGGCCCTGGGTCCAGGTGCTGTTGGGGTGGGGTCCCATTTTAGGACTGGTCCTTCGGGCTGTGTTTTGTCCCCGGTGACCTCCTCCCTGCTTTCTGGACTAGGACCACTCAGGATCTCGAGCACACAACAGCTCACAAAGACCCAACTCCAACACCACGGGAGAGGACAATGGCGCCTGGCTCTTTCTGAGCACCGTGTGCACCAAGTGTCCTGCGTGCTAAGCCGATGTGACCCTGGATCCACTGTCAGCCTGCCTCAGGACAGGAGGCTCAGTATCAGGCTGGCTCAGCGGAGGCCACAGAGAGCACGTGGCAGGATGGGAATCCAACCTGCCAAACCGATCTCCAGAGCTCAGCACTCGCGCTTGGCTCGGTATACACACACAGCAGGTGCCCAGTGAGCCACGGCCCAGGTGGACAGGGCCAGCTCTGGCCCAGGGCTGTCAGATAGCTGCTGCTCCTCCTCCAAGCCCTGGGGGGAGGGGGAGCGATCAGTGGGGGTAGGGCTGCAGGAGGGGCAGAGCTGTTCAGAGGGAGTGGGGCAGGGGCAGGCACTCACCCACGATGACCCAGCGGCTCTTGACCGCTGACCACAGGACCCAGTGGTGCAGTAGGTCCTGCAGCTGCCCGAGAAGCTGGCCCCGGCTGCCTGTGCTGGGGGCTGGCTGCAGGCCTGGGGTGGGCACAGACACCAGGGACACATCTCCCAGCTCCAGCGACACTGCAGGGGCAGAGCACCTGCTGGTCAGAGGCAGTGACGAAGCCGGCCTAGTCCACGTCCTCTCCCGGAGTCCCACTCGGGGTGAGGCTCATAGGCCGCCCACCCTCACGGCCTGGCAGTGCAAGGCAGTGCAGGCCGGCTCCAGCTCTCACCTGGCTCCTCGTCCACGTTCAGCAGGGGGATGTCGTCGTCCAGGTAGGCTATGGGGCCCTGGACCGGGCTGTTCCCAGCTCGCTCAGGGGTGGCAAACACATCCCCCGGGAAATGCAGAGAGCTCTTACGGCCACACTTCTGGTGGCAGCTATAGAGAGGAGGGGACAGGAGTGAGCCTGATGGTGGAGCACACTGGGGACTGAGGAGCTGCTCAGGGGCTGAGGACAAGAATAACACCCACAGCAAAGAAATTCTCTCTGCGGAAAAGATTGCTGAGGAGCGTGGCCTCAGAGGGTCCCATAGGCCACCGCACCCTAGGACTGCTGGGAAGCTGAGCCTGGGCTGGGGTCTCTGAGGAGGTGCCCTCCTCCCAAGGTCCTCTGCTGAGACCATTATAGAAATAATTGCTCTGAGGCAGCCTCGCAACCTGCACCACCACACACATGGCCCTGAAAGAGTGGGCCGCGGACCCAAGACTGAGCCCTACGCAGGCCCTTGTGCCCGGGCCCCCAGGCAGGCAGCCAGGCCAGATCCACTCCTCCAGGCCACCGCCTTGACCTGTGGCAGCAACTCTGGCCGGTCAGCCCCTGCGCGTGGCCTCTGTGTCTGAAGGCTGCCCAGGGAGAGGGACTGTCTCGGTTCCACCATCACAAAGCCAAGGATGCTGAGAGAACGGGGGACCCAGAGCCAGGTGTCCCGGGGTCAGATCCCAGCCCTGCTGCCTACCGAGCGGGTGACCCTGAGCAAGCTGCCGCTTTCCTCGGGAGCAGCGGCCTGGCTCACCTGGCCCGGCAGGAGCCCTCCAGCGGCGCCAAGTACAGGCTCCACAGGCCCAGCGCGGCGGGCATGGTGAAGAGCACGGCCAGCCAGCAGCAGGACACAATGAGGGACATGAAGAGGCCGAAGTCATGCACGGCTGGGATCTGGAGACGGAGGTGGGGAGGGGCTGCTCAGGCCTGGGTGGCAGGGGACACCCAGGACCCCGGGCCACGGCTCCAGACAGGAGCAGGATAGGAAGGCCGCAGCCGCCTGACGCCAGCACCAGCCACTGGGGCACTGCAGGGGGGACACACCCTCTCTCTCTGCCTTGGCCCAGAGACGGTGCTCACAGCTGTCCTTTGAACTGAATGGTGAGAGAGAAGACACAGCCTGCTTGGCCAGGTAGACCAGAAGGCATGTTTGTACAGGGAAGGGTGAGGATGATACCGTGTGACCAAAGCAGGGAGCCTGGGGCCCACACAGACCTGCTCACGGATGCGCCAGTGGGAAGAAAACAGGACCAGTGAGCAGACAGGCTTGCCCTTGCTGGGAAAGAGCTGCACCGTCATTCCATCATCCCCAGACTAATCCACATATGAAGGAAGCAAGACCAGAGGGGTCAAGCAACCTGCCCAAAGTCACACAGCAGAGCCTGAGTCCGATTTGCCTGCTTGCTAGATGCGGCTCTCCAGGTTGGACCTGGATCATTTCATAGTACCCAGTGGTTTCTAGGTGGGCACTGGGTGGCTTCTGGGCTCAGCCACTACTGAGAGACACTAACCAAGCCACTGGGTGTCACATTCTTTCAGTACCAAGGGCCCAGCCCAAACCCAACCCTTTTCTTGAGCCATACCCAGAGGCCAGAGGCACAGGGGTCAGTGAGAGGAGGTCAGTGTGAGGAGTGAAAATGCAGAGAAGCAAAGGGCCAGGGTCAGCAGGTCCTACCTAGTGGCGGTGTGAGCCTGGGGAGGTCACTTTATCTGTCTGAGCCCAGTTTCTATACTAGAACAGAGACAGAGTCTTCTTTTTCTTTCCCTTGTATTTTAAGGAAGGGTCTACAAGGTGCTCAGGGTCTCACTACTAGATCAGGCTCATAGTGATCTGCCTGTTTATAGTCTCCCAAGAGCTGGGGTTACAGGCACGCGCCACCATGCTCTGGGGGGTGGGGCTTGGCATGGCAGGCCTGGGGATCGAACCCCTGCTTGCAGGTGCTTTAATCTGCTGAGCTATTTGGCCAGCCCTGACATAGTCTTGTAGTAAAGCATTGAGTAGTAAAGTTTAATGTGAAGGAGTTTTGGAAACTGTCAAATGCTATGGGTGAAGGGACAGTTACATGACATCATCAGTAATAGGGACCATTTTTATTATCATTTCCTACTTATTAGGTTTGGTGACAACCAAACCTAAATTTAATAACCTAAATTTTTATTATCATTATCATTATTATCAACAATTTTTATGATCATTTCCTACGTATTAGTCCATATAATAATCATATGGACTCTGAGGAGGCACCGCAGGTATGGCATGGCCACCACAGGGGGGGCAGAGCAGTGGGGTTAGAGCGGTGGGGAACAGCATGGGCCGGGGCGGCTCCCACCTGGGAGAAGACGTTGGCGGCGTAGGCAGCGGCTGTGGTCAGGGAAGTGAAGAAGGTGGCCTTGCCCGCCGTCTGGATGGTGTGGATCATGCGCAGCTGCGGGTCCTCCAGGTGTGTGGCCTGGCGGTACGTGTTGATGAACACGAAGACATCGTCCACGCCTGCGGAAGGAGCCCCAGAGGTCAGAGGCTGGGAGAGCCAGCTGGGCAGCTCAGGACGTGGACAGACCCACCTGACCAGTCACCTGCTCCGTCCCAGATCTCACCCTCCTGCCTGCGCTTCCTCGGCGTCCCGTCAACCTCACCTCCTTCTGGCTCTTTCTGCCCACCACTCCTGGGCTAATCCCTCTGTGCCCTGACACCCGGGAGATGACTCACCGATGCCCACTATCACGAAGGCAGCCACCCCATTGAGGATGCCCAAGTACTGGATACCAAAGACCACGTGGTACAGGAAGAGCGCCACCAGGCAGCTGAGGCCGATGCTAGCAATCCCGAAGAAGGACAGGAACACTGGGCAAGGAAGAGACACAGACCCTGGCATGGGGAGGACTAGCACAGAACATATGCCCCTGCACTTCCCCCGAGCTGGCCCTGGCACCCTCTGGCATCGCTTTCCATGTCCAAAGGAAGGGCTGGGCAGGAAGTCTGAGTGGCAAGTGAAGCCATTTCTGAGACTGCCCATGGGACCTCATCTTTGAGAACTTTCGTTTACTATTAGTAGAGAACTATGACAATTATGTGTGCAGTGTCTGTCACCTAGGTGGCGGGGAGTGCTGTAGGGAAGGAGCTATGCTAGATTTGCTGCTGGATCCAGGTGCCTTCAGCACGGGGCACGTGGCTGGCATCCATTAGTGTTTGCTGCATGGGTGATTGTGTGGCTTTTCCATTTTAAGGCATGACCATATCTTCCTGCTCACTTGGGCAACAGAGTGTGCCAAGCACATGTGGAAACTGTCAGCTGCTGCTAGCGCACACAGGGAGAGAGGTGGAGGCGGAACGCAAATGCAGGCCACGGGCAGCTGACTCAGGATATAATCAGCTGCTGACTAATCTGTAACAGAGTCCAGCTCACCAATCCAAGGTTGGCAATGGCAAAAGAGCCAAAGACAAAAGGTCCTGGGGTGGGACTCTCCGCCTGCTGGCCTAGGATTGTAACGTGATTGCTGAGCAACCCCTACTGCCCCGTGCCTGGCTCTGTCAAGTGGAATTTAAGACTATTCTGTTGTTCTTCAGCATGCAGGCTTTGGCCATGCAGGAGCACACTGGCAGGAGAGAAGGGGGCAGGCTCGCCGTGGGCGCAGGAGGCCCTACCTGAGCAGGAGGTGAGGATGTAGACAAGGGCGGCAATGCAGCTGCTGCTGATGAAGGCCAAGAGCATGTCGTTGTTGAAGGTCCTACGCACCTCATAGTCAAAGAGGTCTGTCCCACCATAGAGGACCTGGACTTTGCTGGTGGAAGGCAGGACGCGGAGGCAGGAGAGGCAGGAGAGAGACCAAAGTACAAAAATGCACATCATGATTAAATTGTTCAAAACTGTAGACCAAGAGAAAAATCTTAAAAGCGGCCTGAGAAACAGAGACATATTACATACAGGGGAACAAAGATAAGGGCAATGGCAGATTTGTCATGCAATGTAAGGTAAGTTGGAAATCACTGGAGCAGTACTGTAGATACTGAAAAAACACCCCTAAATTCTATATCTAACCAACATATATTTCATAAAAATATTTTTTTCAGATAGACCAAAGCTAAAATCTGAAATAATTGCCAGGAAACCCACACTACAATAAATGTTAGGTCAGAAGGCCCTGAGTTTGACTCCCAGTTTAAAAAAAATTACATATATATATATATATATGGAATTCTAATAATGACATATGAAAATATGAATCTACAAAAAGCTTGAGTAATGGAAATAATATGAATAAATATAAACACATAAACTAAAAGGCGGAGACTGTCAGAGTTTTTAAAATGAAGCCACGCCCTAATTAATTAATTAGGAATTAAACAAATGGCTTTGCCTATGTTAGGGAAGTGCTCTATTATTAAGCTATGTCCCCAAGTCTGAGAATCAAACTTTAAATATAAAGATAAAAATTAATTAAAAGCAAAGAGAAAAAAGATACACCATGGTGATATTAGTCAAAAAGGGTGGTTATATTAGTAACACATGAAATAAATTTAGGTGCAAAGTGTATTGCCAGGGATGAAAAAGGTAATTTCAAAGTTAAAAATGGATCAATGCATCAAAAGAATACAACAATCCTAATGCCTTTGTACCTAATAACAGAGCTTTATCATACATGAAGAAAAACCTGAAAGTGCAGAAAAAAAGAATAGATAAATCCACT
>PVKN010022943.1:0-14980 GCA_004027915.1 Capromys pilorides | reverse complement strand
AGAACTGTTGAAGATCTGCCAATCCCAGGGTCAGAGGGCTCCCCTGCTCCCTTCCATGCCAGCCAACCCAACCCAATCTAGAGCTACTCAGAGTAAGAGGAGAAATAAAGGTAGCGTCCTCCACCTGCACTGCCAGGGGAATAACAGTGGTGCTTTACCATTATGGAGGCTGGACAGTGGGCCTCGATGATTCTCCTGGATGCTATAGGTCAACGCCCCAAGCCTCATGAGTAGGTGGTGCCCAGAGACACACAGAGGCAGGGACTGGTCAGGACAAGTGCTAATGCAGATAGCCAGGCCAGAGGTCAGGACTTATACTTCAGGCTTGGAGGAAAAGGAGGAGGCAGCAGGATACCAGCCTGGGGCAGGGGTGGAGGTTGGGGGATCTATAGCTTTCTGAGAATTTCCACCTAGAATTCTTCCAGAAAACTTGCTTTCCTTCCACTCTCCAAAAGCATACTCCTGAAAACAGCTAATTATCTGACAAGGTCTCACCACTGGCACCAGTTGCTGCCTTCTACCCATTTGCTCATGAAATCCAAACAGCATTGCATGGCAGGTGCTGTCAACTGTATTCCTGAAGTCCAGAAAACCAAAGCCACTCAGCAAAGGCAATACAACAATACAGTGCTAGAGTCAGGTTTCAAACCTAAGCAGACCTGATTCAGAGCTGGGCCACATAACTCACAGCCCTTTGAGAGTCTGAGAGCTCTGGCTAGAAACAGGCTACACAATAGCCTTTCCCTGCATAATGCCCAACACAGCCCAGAAACCTGTGGCAGGACAGCAGAGTCCTAAAAGTACACAGGCCCATTGGGAAAGGACGTCAGAGGCAAGGCTAGACATACCAAGTGCGAAGCAGCTATTAGAGGCCAAAGCTAGGGCTTTTTTTTTTCTCACCATTTAGTCCCACAAAACTGAAACACTGGATTAGGGATGTGGCTCAGTGGTAGATTATGCTAGGCATACACAAGACCCTAGATTTAATCCCAAATGCCAAAATAAAACTAGAGAAGAAAAAGAAAAATGTTGAGGTAAATGACTCTTTCATTCCCACTCAACAGATGAAGAGACAGACAGACCAAGTGACTCACCCAGAGTCATCAGCTGGTACACAGTGGGTCCTCAATTCAAACCTGAAGAGTGAATCCCAAGCCTTTACCAATTACCTCACCCCACCTCCTTTCCAAGGGCAGCTCTAGTGGACAGAGAAGGGCGCTCCTTTTCAGACCTGCCCCACAGATAACCTGCTACAGAGCAAAAGCCTGGGCCGTACCAAGGTAACTAGGGTGAACGGTAACTTGTGCCTAGCCCCTAAGCTCATCACCTCTTTCCTGACTCTTATCTGACCTAAGTGCCTCTGAGAGGGCATGGGAAGACACTCACATGCACTGAGAAGGGAGGGTGGCATGGGCCTAACTCAGCCTCAGGGCCTGCAGAGGTAGTGGCCCCTAGCCTTAGTTTTCATGGTGTAAAAGGAGAAGGGGCTTCCATGGCAGTCTAGCTTCCTAAAGGCAGAACCCAGTGTGCCAACACCATCTGTGGCAAGGACAAGCACTTCCTCCAAGGTGGCAGATCGGAGCAAAACCAGGCCAGTCTACCCTCTTGCTTCAGCTGGGCTCCCACAGAGCAGACAGGCAGGTTGCTTAAGCCACCAACACAGCGTCTAAGCTGGTAAAGCAGAGGGTGGATTAAGAAGTGAAAGACCAGGCTGACTAACAGGACAGATCCAGGGCCATTGAGATACCAGCCCGGCCAGGAGCTCCTGTCCTCAGGACAGAGTTGGTCAGGATCAAATAGGCACAAAACATCCCCCCAGATTTCCTTCTTGTCTAACACTAAGGGTTCTCCTCCACTGCTGAAGGTCCCAAGCCCAGGCCCAGGAGGGGCTACAGTTCATTTCCAAACCTAAGCACTCATCTGAGAAAGGGAGCTTCAGGCAGAGCAGCTTTTCCAGCCAGGACTCATCCCCCGGCTCTGTGAGGACAATGTGGACCAGTTATATATGAAGATGGGCAGGTCTGTGGCTGATATCACCTCACAGACCCTGGTGTCTGAACTCAGCCTCCTACCTCAGGTATCTTGAACACTGGGCCTTGGATTGGAAAGGACCATGTGTGGGCCACTGCCAGGGCCTATTTAGCTCCCAGCACATGCTCTCCTTCCTCTCCACCCTATTCTCAGTCATGCCAAGGCCTTTCAGCACAGCGAATGGGCATCCTTCCTCTTGTTTCATAGAAACCATCTGCCCAGATGTCAGCCTCCCCTCCATACAAGAGGACTCTAGGACACTGGGCTGAAGCACCTTCTACTATGCAGGGGTCTTCAGCAACTAACTTAGTACCTTTTCTGTGCTACTTCCTAGATCCACACGAAGTAGGTGGGCTCCCCAAGGCTTTTCTCAGGAACCAGCCTCCCCTGACCTAAGCCAGGGCATGCCTAAAATGCTATCAATCGACACCTCAAAGCCAGGTACCTCTAACCTGGTTATTCACAGAGCCTGAACAGTCTCACTACTTCCCCATACTCCCGGAAGCACATTCTGACCTTGTTATGCTGTGCTACAGAGGAAGAAGGGGAGGCAGAATACTCAATAGGTCAGCCTATACCTTCTTTCTTCAAGAATCAGATACACAGGGTCTCACAGTGGACACAGCTAGCAGAGGCAGCCTAGGGGAGCAGCAAGCCTAGATTCTCAACCTCCTGGTAGAAATGAATCTCACCAGGACAATGACAAGGTCACCTTCACCCTGAGAGTTCCTGAGGGTTGGGCCCCCTGGTCCCCACACTGCCCTGGTGCTCAGCACACAGTCTGGTACACATCCAGTGCTCAAGCATCTGTTGAAGGAAAACAGTAAAGTATGAGATCAGTACCTCACTCCTGCTATCTAGTCTCCATTCTCCCCCACGCCCTACCTCCACCCCTGCTCCACTAGTATCAGAGTGCAGATCAGGAGATCTCAGGTCCTTCTGGACCAGGCAGTCTGTAATTGTTATGAGCACCTGAAGCCAAAAGTCCATAGTTTCTATTTACAGTCCACCAGGGAGAAACTACGCACTCGTTCACAGAACAGGTAGTGTCCCTGAGCCATCCAGTGTGAGGGTGTGAGCCACCTCTGAATGTAGCATCTGCCAGAATGACACAGGAATAAGGAAGGCAGGGTCATAAGGATCACCTTAATATGTCCATTCATCCTCTATGCTGGCCAAATGTCAACAGGGTCTAGGCCTAGGTCACAGTGCTTAGTCTGCCCCCTCAGCTCATCCTAATGTGTTTTTTCCACCCTCTTCTTAACTGTTGTTAAACATGCTGGGGAACAGATGCTGGAATGAATGCCTCATCTTATCACTTAATTGAACTCTTTCCAGTCTAACTATGACGCAGGTTTTTTACCACCACTCTACAGATAAGGAATAGAGGCTGAAAACGGTTATGTGCTATTGAGCCCAGGTTACTTGCTGCCATGGGCTTTCCAATCCTGGAATTAGCACCTCCAACTAAGAAGCTTCCAAAACACGTAGAAATGCTTAGGAGAAGGGGGACAAATGCCAAGGGGCCCTGCAAAGGGTTCTACCTAGGCCATGTGTGGAAGGAGGAGCAGGGACCAGGGAAGGGAAGAAGAGAGGCAAGAACTTTCACAACAGATCCTAACAGAATAAAAGCCAGTCATCTAGTCTAGAAGTTTCTCAATGTCCAGTATCTATCCTATTCCACTAGGTCCCTACCACTCCTGACATTAAGTCAATGCCATCTCCCAGCATGTGACAAAACCTCCTTGTCTCATTCCTGTACCAGCCCATGGTGCCTCTGTACTTCATCTCCTTAACCCCTCCTCTTGCCCTTCAGGAAGCTTTCTAAAATGAAGTTGGAAAATGGTGCCATTCCCACTACCTGGCTGGGAGAAACTTTTTACCTCTTCCTCTACCCACTGCGTCCACTGGCTAAGGTTCCTCACCATCCCTTGACTCCAGGCCTTTACTCTTAAGTTTCCTTACCCAAGTGGCCCTCTGTGGCAGTTCTAAATGCTACTCATTGTAAGAAAGCCTCATGGAAACCTACCTCTTCTTGAAGCCTCCCCGTAACTTGAGGCCCCCTCCCTGAACCAGTAGCTCAAACTTGTGTAGGTGTCCAGTCCAGTCCAGTCCAGTGCCTTGTTAGAGAATTACTTGTGGGAGGCTAACTTGCCACCACAGTTTGCTGAGGACAGGACCAAGTCTGATTCATCTCCAAAATGCAGCTGAAAGCAGGACCTGGCACACAGGGAGACTCAGCAAACTCCTATCTCAAATGAGTACACTTAGTGAGGCCTGCTGAGCAGATAGCAGGCACACTCCAGGGATTACCCACTTGAACTCTCCAGACTAGGAAACTGAGACTGTTGACTCCCAATCCAAGGTTTGGCATGGTCTGACAACAGAGACTAAAGAGTCCCTGGCAAGCTGTCATCCCATCTAGCTGTGGGCAGCACCACCCCATAGCATGGCAAGAGACCTACATTGGCAAGCCCTGACTCACTGCAACTGTGGGATAGCCAGACGCCCACAGGGACCTGTGATGCTGGGTTAGTCTCTGACTCCAGCATCCTGGACATTCTAAACACCTCATCTAGTTCCACTTGGTCTTCTTCCACCAAGGGATCTTGAAGTCTAAGGGAATGTCACATCACTGGGTCATGAGGTACCAGAATTCTGGGGAGATGGGATTCTATACCCCAGGCAAGAGGCTGTAAGAGCTTACGATCAGCAGGAAAGCTGAGGGAGGCACAGCACAGAGACAAGATATGACTCCAAAGAAGGGGCAGAAACTGTGGAGATGGAAAAGGGAAAAACAGCAAGAGGAGTGAAGGGACCAAAGTCCAGGCAGAAACTAAGGACTCACAATGACATAGTCCACTGCTCTAAGAAATGCATAAGTAGCCATGAGCAAGGAAAATCAGACCCAGACAAGTAAAAGTCAGCTCACAGACGCCTGAAGCAAGAATCTAGACCAAATATGGAAGATAATTCAGGGTCAGAGAGGAAGTGGTCCACGGGGCCAACTCAAAAGATTTTCCCACCCATTCCCCAGAATCCCTCCACCCCAAGTCCCATCCCCAAACCATGGCCCCGGTCCATCCATAGGGCAGAACTCCATGGAGGCTCCTTACCGTGTGAGGGTTGTCATAATAGACAGCAATGGAGCGGAGCTTGGGGGAGATGCAGCAGCTCTCAGTGAAAAGCCGCCCAGTGTCGCTATAGGGCCCCACATGGAACTTGTAGGCCACAGTGATGTTTCGGATGAGGGGCGAGCCAGCACTCACTGCCACCCCAGTCAACAGGCCTGAGTACCCGGCAAAGGCCAGCAGCGTCAGCAACAGTAGTAGAGTCAGGCCCCCAATAAGGCCCAGTAGTAGCAGGTCCGACATGGCGCTGGGCCCCCCACACCACACCCTAAGGCAGCTGCAAAGGAGACAGAAGGGAGAGGAGGCTGGTAGCCTGCTCTGACCATGCTCACCTGCCTGCTGGCGGGTTCTGACCCAACCTCACCTGCCTTAGGTGCTTTGACCCAGGAGGGGGAGGGCCAGAAGTGTTTACACACAGAGTGACCTAGAAGGGAGCCACAAAGGATGACCTAGAAGGGAGCCACGCCTCTTTATTTCTTAATCACAGTTATTGAAGCTCTTGGAGCAACTCAGCCTGGCAGCTGGCAGCCCTGGCCACATCTGGGGAAACTGAGTCAGAGAGGAAGAGGAATGAGTCATCCGGGGACAAATTCCTGGTCCCGAGCAGTCTCCCCCAAAACAGACCAGATACTAGCAGTTTATCTTTTCCCTCATTGCCTCTTATTTCCCACAGCTGAGCCACTGTCAAGCCCAGCCCCTCCTCCCCCCAAGCCTCACACACTACTGCCAGACCAAGGACAGACAGCATTCAGGGTCCAAACACTTACAACAAAAAAGGAAAAGCATGAGGGAGAAAATGTGTTGCAGGAAAAACATTTTGTAGGAAATTCATTTGCTAAACATTTCATAGGAAACTCGTTGTAAAGGCTTATAGGGACCTTGCTATCCACAAACTCAACCATCCAGAACTAGCCTGAACAGCTGAACAAAGCCCAGCCTGAGCTTCTCAGACATGAACCACCAAAGCTAACAAGCTTCACTGTACTTTCCCAGACCACAGATTACAAACAGAAAGAAGAGGAAAAGGCTGCTAGAAGTAGAAACACAAAAGAGGAAGTAACAGTTACTCATAAGAGGCAGACAGGCAGTACAGGGCAGGTCCAGAATCAACAGAGGCCAGTGTGTGAGCTTTTCAAGGCCACCACCAGGCTTTGAGCCAGAGGCCTAACCCTCTCCCAGAGGGCTTCATCTAAGCAGCCCAGGAAGGAGGCAGGACTCACAGCACACAGAACAGAATGCTATTTACACAGGAAAGGAAACATGGGCCTGCCTGGGGAACACTGCCACTTCAGTCACTTAAAAATTAGTATTTACAATTTAAAAGGTTGGAACTGAAAAGGCAATGCTCCAGCCCCATGGAAAACTTAGTTCTATGGAATTATTTGTTCCCAATGAAAATATTATGCTTAAAAATTATCTTTGGAGTCAATGAGCAGTATCTGCCTCACAAAAAGGCGAAATACATTTCTAAACCTCTGGTGTCAGAGACTGAAGCACCTCCCACCAATCTTTCACACACTGTAGTCCTCCTGCTCAACAGTTTCATTATTTTCCTTGCATGCACTCCCTGTCCTACTCATTGTGTCTCCACTTACTTTCATCTCTGTCTTCTTGATAATGACAGTATTCTACTGAAACACTACTATATCCCCTTAAAATCCAACAAAGTAGGTACAGATCAGGAAACAAGTACTGTAGTTGGAAGTTACACTTATTCAAGGAAACACAGGTATTAAAGAGGAATTACCTACACCAAACTGCAGGCAATGAAAACAACGGAGGTATGACTCCAGTGCCCTATTTCCACATTTTTTCCTCCTTGGCTTTCAGAATAGCCCAAACATTTAATCCACGTTAGACATCTCCGAACCCAAAGCTGGGAAGCTCTCAGCATCTAGTCCACCATTTGCCCTGGGAATGATAAACTCCGACTCTGACCTATTCTCTCAGAGGCCTAATTCCTGTTTGAAGGGAATTTAAGAAATCTCAGCAATCTAGGTGGCTGAGACAGGAGGATCAAAAGTTCTAGTTCAGTTTAGGCCAATTTATCAAAACCTTTTCAAAATAAAGAGAACATAGCTCAGTGTAAAGGCCCTTGGGTCAATGCCCAAAGAAGGGGGAACTTAACACTTCTATCTTTTTTCCCTGCTCATTCTCAGTGTTCTGAAAAACAGAAAGAAAGAAAGAAAGAAAGAAAGAAAGAAAGAAAGAAAGAAAGAAAGAAGCCGGGTGTGGTGGCACACGCCCGTAATCCCAGCACTTGGGAGGCTGAGGCCGGAGGATTAATGTGAGTTCGAGACCAGCCTGGGCTACAAAAAGTGAGCTCAAGACCAGCCTGAACTGCACAGTGAGACCCTGTCTCAAAAAGACCAAAAGAAAGAAGCCGGGCGTGGTGGCACATGCCTGTAATCCCAGCACTTGGGAGGCTGACTCAGGAGGATTAATGTGAGTTCGAGACCAGCCTGGGCTACAAAAAGTGAGCTCAAGGCCAACCTGAACTGCATAGCGAGACCCCGTCTCAAAAAGAAAGAAAGAAAGAAAGAAAGAAAGAAAGAAAGAAAGAAAGAAAGAAAGAAAGAAACTTAGAGGCTGGGGAGATAGCTCAGTAGAATAAGTGCTTGCCTGGCAAGCACAAGGGCTGAGTTCAATCCACAGTTCCGAGAAAGCAAGAAAGAAAGAATCAAACTGTTCCGAAAAGATGGGGTGAAGGCTATTCCTTCGAGTCCCTGAGGCTTGGCAAGCACCAGGAGGAGAAAGGGCAATGCATTCCCCCCCCAAACAAATAGGAAGGGAAGGTAAATGGCCTAGGCTCACCTTCTCAGGCAGGCTGACTTTTAGCAACTCATGGCATCCAACACTGCAGGGGCCAAATGCTCCAGTGCTGCAGGCGGAAAGGAACAGTTACCCCGGCCCAGGAAATAAGCAGTCAGCAGGGCACCAGGCCCTGACTCACCCTTGAAAGCCTCACGGAGCCTAAAACCACCTAAAATCCCTTGGGAAAATCAGAGGCCATACTTGGCCTCAAAGAGTAGGGGCTCCTCACTAGAGTCCGGCTCAGGTCCCTTTCTCTGGAGAGCACTAGTCAACACACTGCACCGAAACAGTCCCTCCTTTCAACCTTTGGCAGGGCCTCAGTTTCCCTTCGCGACAGACGCTCCTCCGGGAACAAGAGAGGGGCTGACGGGCGGCCGGGCGGCCGGGCGCTGCTTCCTGTGGCGCCTCACGTGCGCCTCGGCCAGAGGCAGACCCCTAAAGGACCCCAACACCCGCAAAACTTGGGGCCCGAGCTGAGGAGACAGGCCGCGGCTCGGTGGCCGGGCCGGAGAAGGGCGCCGCCTCCGGCTGTCGGCTTCGGATCGCTGGAACCTCGCTCAGTTGCTCGGCTCCTCTCTTCGCCCACCGCCTCACAGAGGTTCTGCACCTCTGCAGTTTAAGAGACGCCAAAGTTTGAGACTGGGAGGCGCCAGCGGCCCTGGCAACAGGGCGGAGTTGAAGGTTACTCTGCGCCCCTACTTTCCCGGCACCCGGAGGACTAAGGTCGCCCTCGCCTTCGGGCCTCCGATCTGTCGGGGCCAGGTGAGAGCGAGGCGAGCACTACAGAGCGGTCCAGACCGGGAGGCTACAGAGGGGAAGGGAAGCCTCCTTGAAGCGCAGCCTTCGCAGAAAGGGTCCACGGCCGCGTGGACCGGCCGCGCGGCGGGGACGCCCCTGCTCCGCCCGCCCTCACCTCAGCAGCCGAGCAAACGCCGCCCTAGCGCGAGCGGGTCCGGGTCCAGTCGCCGAGCCTGCGCGTGTACGCTCGCTCCGCCCCCCGCGCGGGCGGGATGTGGCATTGGCGGTGGGCGCGTGCGCTGAGACACTGGGGAGGCGGAGCCCTGCCCCGCCCCATCCCCATGGCAACGCGGGCTTTCCACTCAGCCCAACCCAAGCTCACTACAGCTGATCTTCTTCCCAGCTACCCCGGGGCATCCGAGTTGCTGGAGGCATCCAAGAGAAGCTGGGCTGCAGTCGTGGGGGAAATGAGCTCGATGAACCACGGTAGAGTGTCAGGTTGGGGTCCAGGTTAGGGAGGAGCAGCAGCACTGGGTTAGCCTCTAGCGTTTGCACCACCCTTGCTTTCTCTGAGACTTTATAACAGGCCTGGGAATCAAGCAGGACGGGACCACTTGCTGCCATTTACAGATGAGAAAGCTGAATCTGAATCTGGGCTTAGGGAAACAGGTAGATCCAACCTGTAGACAGCACACATATCTGCTTCCAGCCATCACTCATCCATCCACCAGCTCTTCTTCCATGAGTGATGTTCATCCAGATTTATGGAGCACCATTTCCTGAAAGGACATTTCCAGGGCCTGGGAATATTTAGTGGACAAAATCAAAAGTTTGGCCCTCCTGGAGCTCATATTGTTAGAGGCCCTGCCCCCGAGAAGCCTAGCAGAGGATGTGGGGGAAGTGACTACTATTCACATAAGCTTTGCTACTAAGAAGCTTGGCTGTGAGACAAACTGGGCCAAGGGTATCTTGGCGCTTCTGGCAAGGATTGCTATTTGGGACATGCAGGACATCAGGAAGGCAGATGCAGAAAAAATCAGCAACCACAGGGCAGTGTATCTTGTGGATCACATCATTGCATGGAGCCTCAGCCACAAGGCAGTCTATCCCAATAGTCCAGGCAGACTGGCAGAATAGGCATTTGGGGCACAGCCAGCAGGCCATGACTGTTGATTTACCTATGCACATCAATCACATGATTATCAGGTGCCTCCGGGCAGGTGAAGGATATAATTGAAAGCATTTCCTGACAGACAGGGGGGTCACGCAGTAGGCATCTAAAGAAAGACACCCCCTGCCTGCAGCATTTGCACTGTGGATACTGCTTCTCAGAAGTTGATGAGATTTTCCCAGAAAACCATTGTCTGGAGCTGCCCTTTCCTCATCTGGTCCTCTCTGCCACTTCCTTAGGTTGGTCGGAGAACTCCAGAGCCCCACACCAAAGTTCAGGATGTGCTTCAGGAGCTTCAGCACTCTGCTATGGGAGGACAGTGTGCCTGTCACTGGGCTGCAGACCATCAACCTGCTAAACTGCTTTTAGCAGTGCAGGCGCCATCCTAGGCAGGACCTCTGCGACACCCCGACTGATCACCAGGAGGCAGCAGTGTGCCTCACAAAGCATTTTTTCACGTTTCAGAGCAGGCTTGACATCTGCTCACCCATACTTCCCTCTGGTCACTATTCACTCCCATTCCTATATGGCAGTAACATTCCTACATGGCAACCCCCGTCATTAGCCCAGATTTGGGCTTTGTCTCTTCTTACCCTCTTCTGATCCATTAATCTCCAAAGAGGCTATTCAGTTCTCTTTGCACATTTCTAGAGAATGTTTCCCTAGGAATATTCCCCCTTAAACTTGCAGTACTAGAACAGACTATCCCCCTCCCCCTTCCCTCACCCTCAGGTCCCTAACTCAGATGACAGAGATTGCACATGCAGCGCAAAATGCTTTCCAACTCTTGCCATCAGCCACCACTTGAAAACACAGCCTCCCACCCCCTTGAATGCATTGATGCTGGCCCAACTCTTAGCTACTCACAGACTAGACAAGGCCACCTCTCAGGACTTGCCATGGTTGGGGACCAGCTAACCTCAGACACACTTAAGTCAGATATGCTATTTCCAGCGCCTGGAAGCGCAGCTGTAGAACAACCAAACCTATGTAAACCAAAGGCAGAAAAAGGCCAAGTGAACTACATAGCCAACAAAGCCTGCCAGCGGTCTGCTCTGTTCTCACCTTATTCTCAAATGTTGTCCCAATGCCCATTATGCTGAGTAATACTCCTCCCATCACTCAGCTAAACAGCCATCCAGACAATTCCTTAATCAAACAACACTGCCTTCTTGAATTTAAATTTTATTTTACAAAAAGAGAAATAAAGAAAACTGATAGGCAGTTATACTGACTTACAATTGTTCTGTTTGCTTTTTTAAAAAAGTGACATGAAACACAAGTAAAAATAAATACGTCATAGAAACAGCCAGTTGCCCAGTCTCTGGGGCAGAAGCGCCTGCCCTGATGAGAGGAGGGAAGCCCATGATCACACCAGCAGCTGGATCCCCCAGCCACAGATGCTCCTCTAAGCCAGGTGCAGGTCCCAGGCCTCAGGGGCGTCCTGAGGAAAGAAGACGGAAAACCAAAGCCAGATACCAGGCCTTAGGGCCACCTCATCTCCCTCCACTCCCCTGGCAGCAGTGTGGCTTTAGTGGTTATCCATCGTGAGACCCCCTCAACCCACCTGGACCCTCCCCATAATTCCTCTAAAGAGGTTACAAGGAAAAAAATCTGTCTTGGGAAGGCTTGGGGGATTTTTCTGGTGAGTCCCCAGCCCACCCTGAGTAATACAACCAGATAACAGTCACTTCCCATCCAGGTGCACATGAGCACACACACTCACACATTCACACAGCCGGGCTGAGCGCTCTTCCAGGGAGGGTCCTGGATTAGGTCACAGTATGACATCCCCCTCTCATCTGAATACCATTCCAGTAGTGGTAGCAGATTAACAACTCCCTTCTCTCAGCACTCTGCATTGTAGACCAAAGCCTACCTAGATCCCTCTCCTCACCACACTAAATGAGTACACATCAAGGATACTTGCAAGAGGGGAAAGGAATAGACTTGGGTCCCTGAAGAGCAAAGAAGGTAGAACTGCCTGCTAAAATTCATCGTTGTAAGACTCAGGTATTCTTAAAAGGCTTAGAGCCCACGCTAGTAGCACAGAACAGACACTGAGGGGGTCACAGTGGAATACACAGGGTGAAGAGAAGAGCTAGGAGAGAAACTGAATCAAAAAGTGAGCAACCAAGAGTGCAGTATTCTCAAATGGGCCTTGAGGTGCTGACTCCCAGGGCACAGTGAGCAGAAGGGCAGAAATTCTTCTAGGGGTTCTTCAGGTGGGCATGACTTCCTCTCCAAGCAATTTTGGTAGGGGAAGAGCTACTTAGCTGAGTGAAAACCATGGCTCAAAAGGAAGAATGTGCTCATCTGAGAAATCAAAAGGAACTTGAGAAGTAGGAGGTCACATCATGGAAACACTAGGATAAGGAATGTAAAGCCCACAGGACCCTCCTCATGGGGTAAAGACTCAGTTCCAGGGCAATGGATGCCAGCCTTAAACATAAGACAGAGTTTCCCTCTGTTGACAGCTATCTGTGACAGTCCCACCCAGATGGCTGAAATTTGGTTGTGTTTCAACTCATCAACAAACTTACTGCAGCTCTTTGCTTCATGCTCCTGGAGTGGGGGTTTTCATAGTCGTCAATCATGAATATAGATAAGAGTTTAGACATTAATTCCTAGGGAAGAAAGTGCTAAGGACCAAGAAAGCTGATGAGTCAAGAGAAGGGATAAATGCTATGCAGCACAAATCAAAGAGATAAGGGCTTCGCTAATTTCCAATCTTTAGAAAAGATCTAATCAGAGTTCGCTTACTTCCTTTCTTAAATAACTAGCCAGAAGTCTTTATCCACAGACATTAAGAAAAGGAATCTGGATAATCTCAAACCATTTAGTACTATGTTACCCAGGATAAGAACTTAGGCTATCCCAGATGTATGGAGCTTGAGAACCCTCCTCACTGCCCAGCACAGCAAGGAAGACAACAATGAGGGAACTACCTTTTCCTCAACATTCCTCCTTTCAGGCCTGGATAATAGGAAGCAGAGAATACCTACTCCCTTTTGCTTTCTGGCAACTTCAAAAGCCTGTCCCTCTAGTAACCATTTTCAGTTCACTACTGAAATGGTTTCTGGATCCTCAGAGACCATTGCACTATTTACCTATTATTGAACATAGATTAGAATTATTTCTTTCCAATTACACACAACACACACACACACACACACACGCGCGCGCACACACACACACGTACACACCCCTGTGGGATCCCAGTGCTTCAAGGCCCAAGAGGTGTTAATGTAACCCAAGTTCTGAAAATGTTCTGCTAATTGTAGATCCAGACTAGCTCACTCCTACTGCACCAGCCCCAACCTGAGAGACCACTCCAGCTGTTGAAACCCTCACCATCTATTACCAGGGTGCACCTGACATTAGAGAAAGCACTAGTTGGAACTGCTATTTAAAAATTATTACAATAATTTGCATAGCTAATATTATAGATCTAAGGCTTCTATCAGTAGAAGAGTTAAGTGTCTGACAGAGTATTTATGAAAACAAAGAAAGGAAATCTCCTTAAATTCCACTTTTGGTGTTACTGGATAGCACACAAACATGGACAGACAGACACACACCAGCCATTTCCTTGTCTCTTTACTAGGAACAATACCCTAGAGTTAGGTAAGGGTCCCCAACAACGGAGAAACAGGCTGATCAGAATAAGTACAGGAGGCAAAGCTGACAGTCACCTTGGCTAGGAAGAGGCAGGTGCAGCAAATGCCCAAGCAGAGAGTAGCCACAGGTTAAGTAGTGAAGCTCTAAAGTCACTGATTTGCTCATCATAAAAATCTAGAAAAATGACAAGAGACAGACAGAGAGAGACAGACAGACAGAGAGAACAGTATACATCAATAGAAGACAGCCAGTGTTTATGCTTAAGTACTAGATGCCCATTCCCTGGCACTGTCAGCAAAGAGGAACCAGAATGACTAATGTGCTGCTGTCCTTTTAAGACGAAAGCCAGACTTAAGGCTTCTACAGAGGAAAGGCGCCTTCCCACTCCTTCAAAGATGGAGGCAACAGACACCAAGCCCATAATGTTCACCGGACAAGCTGGAGAAGGTACTGATTCTTCACAGGAATCAATCCACTCTCCTAACCCAGCAGCTGCCTACCTACAGGCCAACCATGGAGCATAGAGAGCTGGCCCTCTAAGATCATCTGAGGACACAGATCAAAATTTGGGGAGTCATTTACTTCCAAATAGCAAACAAACTCCATGATTCCAAGTTTTGCTCTCTGTGAAGTCAGTCTGATCACCAGTAACTATCCAGTCTCCAGATTCCCTAATCTTCCCAAGACCCTAAAACAGCTGGCTGTTTAACCCCTAGCTGAGCCTCTTTCCCTGGTCAATTCACCATCCACTGAAGTTTTATTTTTCCTTTCACCAAGAGCTATGGGACCCAGAATACCTTAAAACTTCTTATCTATATCCTACCCTCTGCACCCCAAACCTCCCCCCAACCACCATCAAAAAAGATACATGAAAAATCCAAATAATAAATAATTTCCCATAAGAAATAAATTAACATGGAGCTCTCTAATGCGGAAGGAAAAAAAGAAGAGGAAAGGCCACCATGATAGGCAGCTGGGGGTTTAGGTCTACCCTTGTGAAGAATGTCTTCCAGCCACAACTCCATGACCTCTCACTCGCGTACTTTTCCCTCACACTTGAGGGGAGATCCGCTCAGAGATGGATACAGAGAAAGACAAAGATTGTTAATGCCCATTTTCTCTCATAATTTTCCCCAAATTCTAAAACAAATGTGGCTCTGAAAACCAGACTTGAGTTAGCTGGGCATTCTTTTTACCCAACTAGGAGGAAACTTGTGACTTCCATGGCTCGTCTGGGCTCAACTTGATGTCTATTAATGGTTGCCATGAACCACTACACTCTGATTTGTTTTGTAAAAAAAGATAAGTTCATTCTTTAATCTCCCCCTTAGTTCTTCCCTCCCTCCCTCCCCTCCCAACTTGACCCTGCCCTGTTACATACACACACACACACACACACACACACACACACACACTCACACGTACCTGGTCTGCTTCCTTCCCAAACCCCCAAAAGACCTCACCTCACATAGGA
>PVKN010022942.1:0-14967 GCA_004027915.1 Capromys pilorides | reverse complement strand
TGTCTGAGAGAACTAGGCCTTACATTTTTTGATAAATTTTTTCTCCATTTTTTTCCACACTAACAGCAACTTCCACATGACAGTATACAACCTGATAGTTTATAATTTGGTTTGAATGTTGTGACTACACATGTTGTTCTTATTATAAATGCTTAATCCTTATTTGAAACTATTTGTCACAATAATATCATTTAGTGAAGACTTTTACAAGATAATTACATGGTGAGTAAACAATACAGTGTTCTCCTTTATCTGTTTTAAATGGGAAGCCTTCTAATTTTATCACCTGCCTTTTGTTCATATATTATTGAGCAGGGTAAATAAGAGTCACTGAACAGCCTTTCTAAATCATTTGTTATTATACCTTGCACTACATCCCGAAATTAATGAGCGATATTTAGTGCTTACCAACTCCTCACTTTGTAAACATCAGTTTTCATTGCCTTCTACAAGGTGGAAAGAATAGTGAGCTCAGTCTTTCTCTGTCAATGCTTTACAAGATTGTGAAATATTCCTGTGGAAGTAAACTGGAGAAAGCATTGTCCTCTGCATATTACATCTCACTCAGAGATGCTCACTGTTGATTGAATTAACCCTATTATCATTATCATTATTATTGCTTTCATTTTTTTCTGTCTCTTCATTTTCCTGTGTTCCTTTCCTCTGTTTCTTCCTTCTAACCTTTACAGAGGAGTCACAATGAATAACGCACAGAACATTGTTAATATCATTTAAAAATTAGAAAAATGAGACTCCAAAGTGTTATATAACTGTTGTTACATGTCCAACAGCAATGAAGCCAGAAGTGCCTGGGTCTATCTGACCATCAAGTGCAAGCTGTCACTCATTTGGTTTTCTCTTCTATAGGCCTCTTTAGGACACCGGTCTGGCACCATTCAAGGAAAAATGATCTCACTGGAAAGTATCTGGGCAACACCTAAATAATAGACTTTCTCCTGTCACTCCCAGAACCTCCTTGGCTACTTTTTTGACTCACATGTAGCATCTTGCAACTGTTCAAGAGCCAGTTACTCTTCCCTTATCGTTGCTCTCCATGGTCGGGAGAAATGTGGGTTTTAAAAGCCCATTCAGGGCACTATGAAGACAGTTGTGTACCAGGGAAGCCTTTGATCTTCTCTTGCTCTTGATGGTGGTAGCAGTCCACCCACCAGTGCTGAGAAGGAATCTCCCTTTCCAGTATCCTCAACCTCCAAAGCTCTAGTTCCACTTTTCTTCATAGAACACACAGGGAGCCCAGCCTTGTCGGCCTCTAAAGAAAGAAAATCCTTTTAGTTCATTGTTGCAAAGTTTTGGTTGGGCTAAGTACTACCTATTCTTTGTGAGCCATTAAAGCTAAATTTTTGAAGTCTAGGTAGAGTAGAGCATTTCTTGAGAAGAAGTATAAGATAAAGGAGAACAGGATGTTTCTTGAGAGCAGGGATTTGGTCTGGAGAATCTGAGCAAGTGAAGGGTTGACTAGGTGGAGCCTAAAAACCTGTGCTTATGTTGAAGGAGATGGCTAAGAAGGGCAAAGGACCATGCTTCATGAAATAGTAAGAAACTGGACAGAAAGACAGATAAATTCAAGGAGCTTTGCTCTAATACCCAGCAGCTTCCAGAATCCCAGACCTCACAGCAATTACTTGACCTGTTAGTGCTCCCATCACCAGAAGCAGAATTTTACTCCTGCCCTACTGGAGTTCATCACTGGTTCTATTACAGCAGAGCTAGTACTGCGTGTTATGTGACACTGCATGTAGGTGCATGTCACTCAGCGTACACAGCCCCAGCATCTCCAAAGTGGGAAGACAGAGCACTTGGTGCTATGGGGATCATATGGTGTTTATGGAGCCATTGTTGCAAGAGCCCAGTTCCAGGACATTGGTTAGTTAGGGCCCCTTTAGGTGATACAGAAGTAGAGGTGATTACTACATGCTGCCTGCCTTTGAAAATGTGTCACCGTAAGTCTGAAACTAAACAATTCTTTGTGATGTAAAAGTTGAAATTCAGTTTCTTTTACAAAGAAGTCTCTTCCAATCTTTTCTGTGGACCAGAGGGTTAGAACATTTGCTCAAAAGCCATTGCTGTTCGCTAGATCAGCCATGCATATGTGTGTGTGTGTGTGTGTGTGTGTGTGTGTGTGAGAGAGAGAGAGAGAGAGAGAGAGAGAGAGAGAGAGCACATAAACACACACATGTACTTTCACATTCATGGATATGTTTGTCACAATAAGCTCTTTTTTGCAAAGCCTCTGGGCAATTTATATTTCTCATTCCACATGGAAAACAACTTTTTGTAGCACATCTCATTATGAGAAGCTGATTAGAATTTATCTAAGAAAGATTTACTTCATGCAATGATTAGTTGTAATAAAAGCCAAAGACTACACTAAATACTCCAGATGTATGGCCAGAAAAGCATCATGTGTGCTAAAGTCTGAAAATTTATGTCCTCTTAAATTCCATTCTGAAACCCCAAGTTCCAAATGTGATTATATTTGGAGACAGAGCTTAGATGCTGCATTTAGTGAAGATGGAGCCCCTATGAATGAGATTAGTGCCCTCTGAAACAGGAAGAGCTTGTATGCTTTCTCTTTCTGTTCTCTGGTGCCATGTAAACACACACCAAGAAATGGCCAGCTACCTGGGTGTGGTTTTGCAAGTTTCTAATCCCAGTACTTGTGAAGCTGAGGCCGGCACCATGAGTTTGAGGCACAGGAAGCAGGGTAGAGGAGGCCGAGTCCAACACTACATCTTCTTATCAGTTGCTTACTTATACAGAAGGTTTATGAAACACTGCTATTGCCATGATTTTGGCTAACAGCTTTTGCAATAATTCAAAAAAATTAATTCAATCTTAATTCAGCAATCCTTTCATTCATTTCTTCCTTCATTTGTGCATTTATTGAACAACAACCAAGTGCCCACTATATTCTGAGCATTGGTACAAGATGCGGATAGGTGTGTGCTCTTTTAATTTCCCTGGAACATTTTTGAGAAGATTAAGCCTTCAGAGAGGCTTCAAAGCTCACCTCATATGCAACAGTTAATCCTTGAAGTGTCAAGATTTGAGCTGAAGTTGTTCTGAGTTTGAGGGCTATATACCCAGGAAAATAATGGCTTTTAAAATATCTTGATTGAGTAAGTGTGATTAGATTATTACCATTCAGACATTTTTTACTTATTTGCTATTTTAAAGAAATTACACAATAGGACATTTTAAATATACGAGTATTAGAGAAAGCAATTTATAAGGTTCTGTGCAGCTGTAATTTGTATTCAACAATCTTCAGTGTTTCCTGTTCTTCATATAGCAATCTCCAGTATTCTTCAAACTGTAAAATTTTAACAACAAATTTCAAAAACATACCACTTCAGTTGTGAGTCTTTTATTATATATTAAAAACATCTTTATGCTTAGCCACAATTCCATTTATTACCCTCAACAAAGTTGGCAACAATTCCTTAATACTATCTAGTGTGCACTCTATGTTCGGTTTTTGGAATTGCCTTGAAATAAATGTGTTTTTGGCATTGGTTTCCTGATACTAGGATGCCAATGTGAGCCCTACTGCATTTGGTTGGCAGATTGCTGACATGTCTTTTAGTCTCTAATAATTCCCATCTCTATGTTTACTTCCTTTTCATGGTGTGTGCTTCCTGGGTTATTTGAAGAGGTGAAGGCACTGAGCCATTTGTTCTGTAGAATTCCTGCATTCTGGATCTAGCCTCTTGAGTCCTTGTGATTCCTCTGCCTACCATGTGATCTGAGCGTGAGAATAGATGGGGTCTCCTGCCCACTAAGAGCTCTGCTAGGTATTCCTGTTTCTGACATACATAGCAGATCATCCGCTCCCTCAGTGAGTAGCAGAAAAGATGCTGTAAAAGTACCTTATGAATACAGTCACTTGTTTTTGCTCAGTGGCATAAACACCTGGTTAGCAAGTATAAGTCCTGGGTTTGATTACTGGTACTGAAAAAGAAAAACACTGGTTCTTACACTACCGTCATTTGGGCACTAAACATATCAATATTTTCCTTTCCAGCTCCTATGTTTAAAGAAATAAATATAAATAAAATAAAAGTGTTTTATTTCAAATTTCAGCTCCTATTTTAAGGCTGAATTGAGGCACAGGTAATACTGTTCCAGAGCTATGTAAGATGTCTCTAGAATCAGACACAAGTAGATTCTTAAGTAGATCTTTCTACTTTCTTAAGTAGATTTTTCCCTTGAAGTTCTCTTAGTTTCTTATGAATTCAAATTCCACTTCTATGTTGCAAATCCCTTTGTCAGATCTGAATTAATTCTGGATCCCATCCACTTTTCTAATCACCATATTCAAGTTCCAGTTTAAATCTACAGTGAGTTGGTTTGAGTCGCACTTAAACCTGCTGTGACTGCAAGCAAACTCAGGGTGATACCACACCTCACCTAAAGTTGTACTGTACTTGCTGGTAGCACCATCTTCAAAGCACTCAAAACCTATAGACAATTTCTGTCTTTTCTCTCTATTCATTTACCCACTGTTGCTTTTTTCAACATGTAGAAAATATGCCACAGTGAAAAGAACAAGAATAGATACCAAGAATTGATGAAATTCCTCATCATCTCTGTATGCATGTTGAGGATACTGAGCTATATGAATATTATGGAAATGAAGGACCTACATGAACCAGCATGTCAGAGCTTTGCACCTAAATGAATCTTATCTTTAAAAGTAGTCTGTTCCTGTTTTAGTCACCTTATTGTCACTGGGATAAAATACCTGGCACCCCTAAATGAAAGGAAAGATGGTTTATTTCAGCTTACAATTTCAGTGTGTCTAGTTTGTGGTCAGCTGGAGTCGATGTGAACTCGAACTGCGTAAAGGAACAGAAGGTGGAAGTTGCTCATTCCACAGCAGCCAGAAGGAGGAAAACAGAAAGAGGCAGAGAGGAAGGGAAGGAAGGTGAGAGGAAGTGGAAGCCAGGGACAAAAATGCACACTTCCAGGTCATGCCCTCCACTAACCTGCCCTCCAATGAGCCCCCACCTCCAAACATGAGGCGTTTGCGGTATATTTTAAATATAAACCATAATGATTAGCTACTGAATCTATAGCACTTAATTACTTTTAACTATGTCCAAAGACCAAATTCAGTTTCCATAACAAAGACTTTCTAGCATTGAGAAAAACCAAAAAAATGTGCTAAGAATCCCAAAAGCATTCAAAAAAGGTTCTAAAATTTTGGCTGATTCTTTGGAATAAGTGTACCACTTCCAAATAGGATGACTGAAAACATTTTATATCTTTCCTTATGGATTTGTGATACAAGATCCAGTGCACTTATATACAGAAGAATAAATGTCAGTGTTTTTCCAGTACTGTCTTAATTACTGTTCTCTCGATGTTGGGACAAATACGTGACACCCAAAATGAAGGAAGGAAATGTTTATTTAGCTCACGGTTACTGGAGGTTTCAGTCCACACTTGGCTGGCTCCAAGGCAGAGAGGCACATGGCAGAGAGCAGCAGTTCATGGCGGCGGAACAGCAACAATATGGTGACAGAGGCAACTGAAAAACCAGGGGAGCAGAGAGCAACAGCAAGAGTCTGTCTCTCTGTCTCTTTATATTACATTCAGGCTCTCCGCCTCAGCCTATCCACCTTAGGCTACATCCATAATCCCAGAAGTACTCAGACCCATAATCCCAGTGGATCATGAGTCAAGTCTCAAACTCTAGAAGTCCCCACACCATGACTGCATGGGGAATTGGGGGAAAAACTAGACATAAACCATAACAAGTACACAGAGCTGTATATACATTTATAGGATATTATCCTATAAATGTATATGGTTTTTTAACCATCACTACAGTCAAGGCATAAAAAAGTTCTACTTCCCAAAATTTCCTTGAGTTACTTTGCAATCAGTTCTCTCCCCTAATTCCTGGCCCTAGACCACCACTGGAATGCCTTTGTGACTATTATTTGTTATTTTTATAGCATGTGATATTAAAAAAATAAAAACAACCCTCATCCAATTATATATTTTAAGTTTAACAAAAACTAGAGAGGCAAATTGACTAATATTACCTGAGTGAGTTAATAGCTTAGTTGCAAAGACAATTTTCTCTATATTATGAGAGAGGGTATGTGTAAGTATGTTTTGTGTGTAAGCCTATGAAGGGCTATGTGCATGAACATGTGAGTATAAGTCTCTGTGTGTGGGGGGGTGGTAAATGTGTGTATAAAGGTGGATGATTTGTATGCTGACATATGTGTCAGCATAGAGTGTGGAATAGAAGAGGAAAAATGGCAATAGGGCTGGCAAAATATCCCAAGAAACATACTGTACAATTTGTCTATTTTCTTTGTTCATTTAAAAAAAACAATTAAAGAAAGACTAAGTTGTTTTTATAATCCAGACTTCCAGGAACAAAGATGCCTCTGTAAGATCTGAAACAAGAAAAGCTGGCTTCATATTTCCAAGACCAGCAAAGCGCAGTTATAGCTCTAGTCCTTCCTCAGGCTTTGGGAACCAAAGAAACAAACACTTACCTTCTGAATGAAAATCGATAGGGATTTTTAATGTCAAAAGCTAGGTAGCATGGGAAGCATCTGGAAGCCACAGAGAGCTGGAAGAAAAATATTTGCAGAATTAAAAATAGATGAATGCAGTATGAATAAGCTTGGGCTTTTTCTTCCTATTGGCCCCTTCGCCAGCACTTCTTTGACCATCTCCCCCCATCCTGACCCCTTCATGCTCTGCTTTCATCATCGGGCTCCTGTTGTTCCACCCACATCTCCATCTTCCTACCTGAGTTGTACTCTTAGTTCTTCCCTTCCACTAAAATTATATTTTATAGCCCCATGTATCATAGCTTCATGTGCAAAGTTTGTACTACTCAGACTTCAAGCTCTACCAAACCAAAGTCATCCTAGAATCTTCTTTAGATCACATAGGATCTTGGGAGATGCATCTATGAGTGCAAGACCATCCCAGCTCACCTGTGAGGTCTCCTGCAACTATAATGTTCCATTAAAATGATTTGTTATTTTTGAGATATATTTAAAATTAAAGTGTATGCAAGGCTTTATTGGCTTAGCATTTCTTTCAGGGTGCTGATTAGTCTCATTATATGTTTTCCTATGTCATGTTGGGGGTATGCACTTGTGGTAGGCATAGCAGCCTCATCCAGGTTTTCTCACTTCTGAGAAGAGTTTAACTGAGAGAAAGTTCCAAACTCCTTTCTGCCCATCCCCAGAGTTAGACCTACCAAAAGTCAGCTCATCTGCTAACCCCAGCTCCTTCTGGTGCGTCTTCACAAACATTGCTCCTAATAAATTTCTTGTATGGCTACTAGCACTGTCTAAGCATCTGCTTTTTTTGAGGTTATACTCTGAAAAATAAATAGCTGGAAACTTAAAATTTATTCTAGAATAAATATGTCCCATTATTTTAATTACTGATATATTGGCATATATTTCTAGTGGTTGATATTGCCTATTTACTATTATCTATTCACAGGAACTTTTTCTTTGCTTCCTTTTTTTTTTTTTTTTTTTTTTTTTTTTTTTTTTTTTTTTTTTTTTTTTTTTTTTTTTGCCCCATGACTTTTTATGGATTGATGAAATATTCTGCATTTTAACTTTCATTGATTTGGAACTTACATGGTCTAGTTCTCATCTCCTGGGATTTTAGTTGATATAAATTTTGATCATGTTCCTTATGGTGCCTACATTTCACTGTTACATATTTATCTTTTCTTCTCTAACAGCTATTTTAGCTTCAAATTGTGAATGAACCCTCTGGAAGCAAGAAAAGCCCTGGTCAATTACCAAGCAATCATTCAGTCTTTATTTACTCTTTGCAATTTTCTGCATGCAAAGCAGTGCCATTTTTTTTGTATTTATTCAATTTTTAAAGCTAATTTCCAGTTTTCCCACACAACTGGCTAGTTAACCAAAGCAATTTCTCTGCCTACTACCTCAAAGATCTATAGCTTTAGAGGGCATCTCATTGCAGACTGGCACCAGGAGTAGGGATTAGATATTCACCAAGTCCTTTCAGCATCAGTAAGTAGAGGATTCCTCCACTGGATCTGAAGAAGAATTTTCAACCTAGAGTCTGTCCGTCAGATTTATTCCATGGCCAGAGTTGCATAGAATACACATTATTCTTCATGAGGCAATGATTTTATGACATTTTTTAACAGAGGTTTTCTTATCAATATTCTCCATCTTATCTAACATTTGTCTCTTGAGGGCTTATAGAACTGTAGGTTACCAGTAAGACTTCTTGAGTTTCAACATAATCTTTTCTAAATCTTTTTTTTTTTTTTTCCCGATACCAGGGATTGAACTTAGGACCCTGTGCTTGCCAGGCAGGCACTTATTCCACTGAGATATCTCCTGGCCCTATCGTAATCTTTTCTAAGCTTGAAGTTAGCATCCTAGTCAGTGCTTTATTTAAACAATGATAACAAAGGTTCTGAGAATGAGGAGTTGGAGAATGGCAATGCCTAGAATATTTTTCAGAATATTCTCTAAAAAAAAATCCCTTCTGAAAATGATGATTCTGTTTGGCATCCACAACCATAAACCAATCTGTTAGGCAAACATAAATTAAAGATCTGATTTTTTTAAACTTACTTTCCTAAGTAAATTCAAGCTGTATAAGAATTATCTTGATCTGTGACTAAATCTAAAAGGTTGAGCTTCCTGCCCCACAAAGTACATTATTTAACCATTAACAATTGTGATATAAGAAGTTCCTCTTTCTTGATCCTTACCCTCAAATTGTTGCTTAAAAATAGCCATGTATATCTTTTCTCCTTAAAAAATAAAATGTTTCATGGTAAGCTAAGACTTAATCATCTGCCTTGCTAAAAGTTTGGTTTGATGTCGCTGTGAAGAGCCTACTAAAGCAGTGGACGAGTGCATGTGAGGCAAATGTAGACTGCTGTCTCATTTTTTTCTTCCTTCTTAAAGAAATATGAGCTCATTTCTTGGGAGAGGAAAACATCACTTTCCTGTCTCAAATCTCACACAAGCAACCCCACTTCCCCCAGAAACTCTTTTGGCCTGATTACCCCTGCTACCAACACTATGCTTGGGCCTCACAGGCTTCATGCCTGAAGGTACCTGTGCTATGTGAAACTTACATTAATAAATGTATCTGCTTTTCTCTCTCAACTTATCTTTGTCAGTGTTCATTTCTGACTAAAATGTCCTGGGAAAGGCTCAGTGCATTGAAGTCTTGGGTGCTAGCTGGTGAGCTTTCGGGAAGTGATCAGATCATAAGGACTCCAACTTCACCAGTTGATTTATCCATTGATGAGATCATAATTTAATGTCATTATTGTGAAATGATATAAACAGTGTTGAGACCTTGTTGAAGGGAGTAGATCATGAGGCTGGCACCTCGGAATATAATTGGTCCCTATGTACACATCCTATTGGTGGCTTTGTAGAGATGGTGACCTCAACACACCTGAGAACCATGTGTTGGAGTTCCCTTCTGGTTCTAAACTTACAATCCTAAAAATTCGTTATTGGAATTCTACCAAGTTAATTCCAATCTACCACTCCCAGCATAACCCACGGTGATAACAAATACACTAAAACATATTTATACAATTAATGAGGAGCCAAGGGGCCCTAGGTCCAACCATGAAAGTGGCTTCTGGAACCAAGAGGGCAACCCAAGGCTGCACTCAGGTTTTATTCATTGGAGAAGGGGGAGTGGTTTGTGAAAAGGAATTTTGGGAAGAAAGTGAGCGCTGAAGGGAATTATGGGAAGGTGAGTTCTGAAGGGAATTATGGAAGAAGGTGAGCTGTAAGCTGGGCTAGGTAAGAGGCCTGCATTCACCTCTGCCATATTTAGAGATTTACAAAGGAATTAGCATTATACTATTGAGATAGCATCTAATATTTTGGGGGTCTGGTGCTTTAGCTCTTATGTGTAATCTTTCAATCCCCAGAAAGTCATAGCCTCTATCTCGAGGTTTGATCCCAGCTGACACCGTGGAGCATTGGCTCTTCATCCTGTTATCAGGGAATCTCGTGTGCCATCTTCAAAAATTACCACCAGCACTTCAGCTAGACCAAGAAGGCCAATTGAAAGGATAATGATATTTTGGGGATCTGGTGCTTCAGCTCTGATGTATAATCTTTCAAGCCCCAAGAAGTCATAGCCTCTATCTCAAGGCTTGATCCAAGCTGACACCGTGGAGCATTGGCTCTTCATCCTGTTACCAGGGAAACAAGTATGCCATCTTCAGAAATTACCACCAGCACCTCGCTCGGCTAGACCATTACACACTGCTTAAGGCCAATTGAAAGGATAATGAGAAGTCCTAGCCAGCTCTGCACATTTTAATACAAGGGAATAGGGTCAGGCTCAGTCCAAATGGAGCCAGTCACTCTTCTCTCAAGGAGAGCTGCTCCGGCGGTCCTCCATCACCATGTTGCACTCTTCCCGCAAGGCCAGCAGAAGGCATCAGAGCCAACCACAGGGGAAAGGAAACAGTACTCTTTCAGGATACTGGCGCAGCAAGCTCTGAGGATCTTTGCTCTTTCTTTTCAAGCATAATTAGTTGGAAGTACTGTTAACAAGGCTCAAAGGTCTGAGTACCTTCCAGTGCTCATTATATATTTGGATGAGGACAGTCACAAAGGGAAGCAGAGAGGACAGCACAATTGCCAGGAAGAATGACGACGGGACAGGCAGTGTGGAAATGAAACAGGTCCTGAACTTAAGCCAGTCTGCTGGTAGGAAGGGAATTCCAGAAGGCACTGGGAAAAGAACAGTGGGGGCAGGGAAAGGAGTGAGGAAGGCCAAGGGAGGTAAAGTGAGATGAGAAAGGAAGAAAGAGAAAGGACAGCAGCTCAAGATGGATGCCCAGATGGGGCCCTGAATTAGATTACTCATGACCTAAAGTAGTGGCCTTTCTTTTTCATGTGGAGTCTTATCTCTTTCAGTCATAGCACATGCAGCTGAAGAATTTTTGTACTAGGCAGGAAGCGTATTTCCTGATTTCTAGGCTAAAGCTCAAGATACAAGAAAAGCAATATTCATCTAAAATGTAACTGGGGACAATTTTTCCTCCTTTTCCTTTGGTGACTCTCTGCTGCCAGGATCATGTTGAATCCTGAAACACATCTCTTCCTGCTACAGAAAACCTTCCAGGGAGATCTTCAGCTCATGCCTTTGCTGGATCCAGTGAAGACAGGACACCTGAGGACAAGTCAAATATTAGCAGCATCGGAACATGTCACTCCATCACTCTTACTGGCCTCATTAGGAGGAATAACTTGCCTTGCTTGTAATTCCCATTAAGAATCCCAAAATTCGTTTCTGCCGGAACCGCCATCTCCCAGTAATTTGTCAAAATGACTAACACAAAGGGCAAGAGAAGGGAAACCCGGTATATGTTCTCCAGGACTTTTAGAAAACATGGGGTGGTTCCTTTGGCTACATACATGCGAATCTACAAAAAGGGGATATTGTAGACATCAAGGGAATGTGTACTGTGCAAAAAGGAATGCCTCACAAATGTTACCATGGCAAAACAGGAAGAGTCTACAATATTACCCAGCATGCTGTTGGCATTGTTGTAAACAAGCAAGTTAAGGGTAAGATACTTGCCAAGAGGATTAATGTGCGTATTGAGCATATTAAACACTCAAAAAGTCGTGATAGCTTCCTGAAACGTGTCAAGGAAAATGATCAGAAAAAGAAAGAAGCCAAAGAGAAAGGTACCTGGGTTCAACTGAAACGCCAGCCTGCCCCTCCCCGAGAAGCACACTTTGTGAGGACCAATGGGAAGGAGCCTGAGTTGTTGGAACCTATTCCCTAGGAATTCATGGCATAAACTGGGAGATTGCTCTGCCATTCACCACCTAATTGGCAACTTAAGTATTCTGAGTCCTATGTATGTAAAAATAAAATCATCCTGTGTTGTAAGGGCGATTTTCTTAGTTGAAGAGATATGTGGTGCCTTCTTACCTCAAAAATACTTCAGCAGATTTTCACTGTAGTTATGTCTGTTCTTAACTTTTCAGTGCTTTTCTTGCTGAAAAGTATTTCTGAGGTATTGTGCAGGTATATATCCAAATATTCAAATATTTATAAAATATTTATATTGGCTTGAAGATCCTGTAAATCACCATGGGGAAAAGATATGTCCAAATAAATGGAAGTCACTTCAGAAACAAATGTAAGTCCATTTCAGTTAAATAAATTGTTTAAAGTACCCATAAAAAAAAAATCCCAAAATTCAAATTGATCCTATCTAATTAGAGTACAGTCTAAATAACCACCAAAATGTGTATATTCAACTCTACATGATACACTGAATACCATAAATCCTACATCATAGCTTTGTTTTCATCAATATGAAACCTTGGGTATTCAACTGAATAATAACATCTTTAGAAAAAGTCAGCCATATGAATTTTTGTGAAATATTATTTTTGGTAGCTAATGCTGACCTCAAAATTTTTTCCTTCCCTTGGTACTCAAGAACAAGATATGATCAACAAATTGAATGATTTTCTCTTTAACATACAGTAATCTGTCTGCTCCTGAATAAATTGCATTCTATTTCTCTTGGCATAATGGCTTCCTCTTAAGAGGAAATGAATTTTTTTAATTTATGAAAAATGTACATAATGTTGGCTACTAGCTGAGATAACAACTTTTGAATTCAGATATTGGTAGCGTGCCTGTAAAATAGCAACTAGTAATTAATAAGATATTGATTGGTTCAGTCTCATCTAATCATAGACTGTATAATAAATCATAAGGTGCTTTGCAATTAGGAAAATCCATGCTAAATAACAAAGTACTGTTATCTTAGTAACCGTAAGAAGTATGGAGCAATGTATCACAGAATAATAGCTACGATATAGGTATGCCTGTTTAGAAAGGCTTCTCATTCATCACATGCAATAAACCTCTTCTTCCCATAGAAACTTCTGTACTGACTAAAGGACAGGTGAAATACTTACCTAATATCCTAAAAATACTTGCTCCTCCTCAGGGCATTTTCCATATTGTCAAATACTGAGAGAGCTTTCTCCCTCCATTGGCTCACAGGTAGTGATTAAAGGCTCCATTATTTCAGCCATATCCACCACTATCACAACATTTATAGAGCTTTCAGCATTTCCATTACTAACCCCTAATAAATGACCAGCTGTAAAGCAAAATTGAACCAGCTGGGGACAAAATTGACATAAAAAGACTTCAGTCTGAGAGTAGGTTTTCTTTTTATGAAGAGATTTTCCCATTTTATATATATATATATATATATATATATATATATATATATATATAATTTGCCTACTACTTCACAGAAAAAGAGTATGGAAGAGAATTGTGTTACTCTTCTTGACTTTTGTTTGTATTATTTCTAATAAAATAAGACACTGAAATGTTTATCTTGGACTACTGTTGATAGTTTTTCCTTCTTCCACAATGTATTTCCATTTATACTGTGAGAAGTTAAATGCCTGTGAACTTAGTTGATAACTTTACTTCTTAAAGGGTATTTTGAAAATGAACATGTTAGGGCTAGGGAGGATCTTTAGATCCAATAGTCATTTGTGACATGAGGGATCTGAGGACATAAGTCACTTTGCGAGGTCACTGGGCAATGTGAATGACAAGGCTGAGAGTCAAGGACAAGCTCCACAGGGAGCCACACTCAGCCCTCCCCCTGAGCAGCTGTCCAGTGAGGTGTGCAGACTGCAGTCAGGCAGCACTTCACACAGCTGCAAGGAGACCTTCAAGTTCCCCACTCCTCTCTCTCTTTCCATTCTCTGTGCTTACCGAACCTCTGCTGGCTCAGTGCAATGAAATGAAAACTGAGTATGTTTGCTATAGCTTAAACAGACATTGTGGGACAGCGCCGTGAGAGCTATCTTCACCTTCCTCACCAATGCCAGGGGAGTGGTTTCCCCATCACAGACTGTGACAAACACTGTGTGAAACTTTCTACCATCATGGCATCTGATGACATCAGTGCCAGACCAGAAATGAAACTTCCCAGAACTCCCACTAATGACACAGCGGAAGTGTAGCATCTGTGAGGCTGATGCAGGAGGACTGCAAGTTCCAGCCCAGCGTGGACAATTCACTGACTTAGCAAGATCCTGTCTCAAAAAATATGAAGACAGCTGGGCATGAAGCCTGGCATGAAGGCCCAGTTTCAATTCCTGAAAACGAGCAAGCAAGCAAGCAGCACGACTCATCTGTAGTCTTGGCTATTTCAGCGCAAGCTCTCAGCTTAGCCCCCAGAGGTAACGATGCCAAGATGAATTCTGCTCTGAAAATCATGCATCTTCTTAACCAGTTCAAATGTTTGATTTGATGCAATATACATCCCCTTAGCAACATAGCTTCCATTTTCCACAGTTCTTTCTTTTTTGTCTTTCCAATTTGCTAGCCTTTGACATAGAAACCAATAAAGAAACATAAAGCATCCAAACTGTTTCTTTATTCAAGATAGATAGATAGATAGATAGATAGATAGATAGATAGATAGATGATAGATCTATACCTGGAACTGGGAAGATAATGAGGTGGTCAAAGTGCCTGCCTGGCAAGCTCAAGCACCTGAGTTTGATCCCCAATACTGCATGCCATGCAGGCCTCAGAACTCTGGGCATGCTGTGCCAGCCCTGAAACCAGGCATGGTGGTATGCCCCTGTAATCTCAGTGCTGGGGAGGCTGAGACAGGAGGATCATTACAAGCCCAAGCTGCATAACAAGTCCCTATACCAAATAATGTAATATATCCATTTTTCAATTTTAGCACAAAATATAGTAATTGATTTAATAACTGATTTAAACAAGTTTGTTAAAATGCTATGTGGCAGGGTGACAAAGAAATAGTAGTGCATTTTATATATTTGAAAGAGACAGTTGATCATAAATGTCCTTATCACAGAAAATTTTAAGTAAGTGAGGTAATATACA
>PVKN010022941.1:0-14979 GCA_004027915.1 Capromys pilorides | reverse complement strand
CAATGAAATGAGGTAGTAGAAGCTAGCGTATTGAACAGTATATGAGCAGACAAGATAGGTAACAAAGGAAGACACACAGAGTAGAAAAAAGGCTAATGAAAATAGGGAGAAAATGAGAGGAGGAGCAGAAGCTATGATTGGATGGCTTCTGCTTGATGTCACAATCGCTCTACCCAACAATAAATGCAGAAATTAGGAAGGAGCCAAGCAAACCTGTAAGACGGGGAGGAGCCCCTGCGCAGGCCCTCCCAGGAACGCAGAGCACACCTGCGACCGTGCTGGCATTCCAGCTGGAACCAGAACCCGGTAGATTATGCAGTCTGACTTTAAACCATTGTCCTGCTTAGCATTCCTTTTTGTTTGCTTGTTTCTTTTAAGTTTCTGTTGTTGCCGCTTTTATTTATTTATTTATTTATTTAGTCTTTTTGAGACAGAGCCTCACTATACAGTTCAGGCTGGCCTTGAGCTCACTTTTTGTATCCCAGGCTAGTCTCAAACTCACACTGATCCTCCTGCCTCAGCTTCCAAAGTGCTGGGATTACAGACGTGAGCCACCACACCTGGCTCTAATTATCTATCTATCTATCTATCTATCTATCTATCTATCTATCTATTTAGTGTGTGTGTGTGTGTGTGTGTGTAAGGCCTCACTATGCAGCTTGGACTCAGTGATCCTCCTGGGATTACAGGCATGCAATAACCATGCCCAGACTAGGCGGCCAGCTCAGCGTGCCCAGGGTTGGGCCACCATGTGGTGCCAGATATTGAACCCTGGCCCCTGCGCTTGCCTACACAGATCCATAGTCCACTGAGCTATCTTACCAGCCTACATTCCTTGTCCGTAACATGTACTTTCAGGCTACTGCTCATGATAGCACTTAGGCATAGCAGCAGAATTGCAGGGCCTGAGACTTCTCATCTAACCCTCATTTTCTGGCTTTATTTACAGGCACCAGCCCTGGATTCCTTTAGTATAATCTCATCGTGCCTAAATCCCTCTAAATTCTCAGTCTTGTCACTGACAGTCCGTGTGTCTATGCTAGCTTGTCCCACGTCTCGTTTTCTTTCACAAGACCACTTTCCAGTTACACGGACTTTTCCTCTTGTTCCTCTTGGGACCCCTGGAGACAGAGCAGCAGGGAGAGCTTACCGTGGCCACCACGTTTCCACCGCGCATTTTCTTTGAGGTCAAGTCCCTTCCATTGTACCACTTTTTTCCTGTCCCCATTTGCACAATGTTAAGATTTAGCGTGAAGTATCCCTGAGAGGCTCCAATACTGAATGCTCGATGTGGTGTAACGATGTGCAGAGGTGGGTCTGGAGGGGCCACTGGATGGTGGGTGAGGGGTCTGACCTCAGATGCACCACGAACTGTCCCACTGGGAGCTGGGCCAGGGCAGGGCATGGAGGTCACTGTGGGAGGTGTCCCCGCATGAGCAGCTTGTTTTTCCAGGGACTTCCCTATCTCCTTCTAGCTCGCTCCCTCTCACTCTGCTTCCTGGGTCACAGGACGTCAGCAGCTTTCTTTCCCCCTATTGATTCTGCCCTGGATCCAGTTGACAATTCACTGAAACTGCTTAAACAATGACCAAAATAAACCTTTTCACCTTTAAATTACATTTCTTATTTTCTCCCATGTAAGCCCTGAAACCATGAAAATACACTTCTTTTCAGCTGTGTCTCTCTGTATTTACCTCCGCGACAGGAAGGAATCAACACAAGCACCAAGGTTTCCCCTGCCTTCCACAGCAGCTGTCATGACTCTCTTGCAGCATGCAGCCTCGCCTCGTCCTTTGGGCCTTCACTCCTCATCTCCTTCCTTACCTCATGTCCAGGCCCTGATGGTTCTCAGGAGGCCTCGAGTCTCCCTGTCCATCACCTTGCCCAGCATCATTCTCATGTTACCCACAACCACCTCCCAGCTAGGTTTCTGCCAACCTCTTGACTGGCCTCTCTCTCTCTCAACTCTTGCTCTTATACAGTCCATCTTGGTCTCCACAGAATGTTCTAACTAGAGGAGCCACCAAATTATATTGAGTAAGCCCTCCAAAGCCTTCTCTTTAAACTCAATGACAAAATTTAGACTTACCGGAGTGCTTCCCAAAGCCCATGTGATCTAGGCTTTGAATCTTCCCTCCCTTCCCAGGAGGACTTCACCCAGGAAATGTATGCGGACCAGTAGTTATGTGCCACATCAGCAGAGATTACCAGCATCACAAAGCACCAGGCAAAACCAGGAGGGGACCTTGCAGGAAGGAGCAGGCTGCCCCGGAGGTAGGGCCAGAAGTCGCTTGTCTGCAGATGAAGGAAGGATTATGCAATGGCAAGGGGATTCCTTAATCATTTACCATCTAATGATACTTCCATGGAACTTCAATGAGACAGAACAGCAAGGAGGAGCGACTTAATGATTTTATAATAGGAAACACTTACTGGAAAAACTAAAATGATTTCGTATTTTTACTCCAGTGAAGTGAGGTTTTATTAACTACTTCTCTTGATCAGTGAGACTGAGGGAGGATAGGCCAATTCACAACAATAGGAACATAATCTTTATTCTGTGAGCCCGATCGATGACAAAGATCAAACTTGCAGAGACAATGCTCGGAACTGTGTGCCGATTTCCTACATCGGAGACCACGCTGGACAAAGCTTCCAGGTGTTAACCAGCTCTTGCCCCTGCTGCCTCACCTCTCATGCAGAAGGCTTTCTTTGCTTAAAATCAGAGAAACGAAGCTATCAGGAAACAGGTGGTTGGAGTTGGTGTCCAGCTGTCCCCACAAGGCCGCATGCAGTCCTGGGGCAGCCGCTAGAGCTTATGATTGACTCCTGGTCCAATGCTGGGATTACAGCTGAGTGCTGCACCCGCCCTGGGGCAGAGCCCTGCACTAGGGAGCGAGACAGGCTCGCTCTCTGCCACTCCTCCCTCGTCACTCCTGCTGCTGTTGCTGTTTTCCATCTCCAGGAATGGCTGCCCTCCGCTGTGCACCACCCTGCCTTGGAGCCAGCCTAGTTTGGACCAAGACCTGCATAAACTGTGAGCTAAATAAACCTCTCCTTTCTTAATTCTGGGTATTTTGTCTCAGCTATGATAGAGAAGTAATCACTATGATGGGGGTGAAAGAAAATTTCACATGATTAAGCAACAGAGGGCCGGGGAGATAGCTCCGTGGCACAAGTGCCTGCCTGGCAAGTACAGGTTGTGAGTTCGAACCCCTGTCCTGCCAAAAAAAACCCCAAAATCAAAACAACAACACGATTAAGCAACAAAGTTATAAAGACTCAGGTTTGAACACAGAAAAATGGAGAAAAAGATCAAGGTAAGAAGAGACAGAGGGGCCTGGAGATGGCTCAGGGGCAGAGCCCCTGCCTGGCAAGGACAAGGTCCTGAGTTTGATTTCGAGTACAAAAACAGAGAGAGACCAGAAGGCATGAGAGAGAGAGAGAGAGAGAGAGAGAGAGAGAGAGAGAGAATAACAGGACCATAGTATGCTCCATGAGAATGTGAAGGAGATGGTTTGATGGTTTCCATTCTTCACAAAACTTGAACTGTACCAAGCTATCCTAAGACACCAAACACGCACTGTGCATCCCCGGGACTTAATTTGTAACAATCACGAACACTTCGTTTGTTTGCTTTAGAGATAGGGTCTCACTCTGCAGTGCAGGCTGGCTTTGCATTCGCCTTGTAGCCCAGGCTGGTCTTGAACTCGCAGCAACCCTCCTGCCTAGACTCCCCAGCGCTGGGATTACAGGCAAGCGCCACCACACACGGCTTGCTACAGCCTTTAATGAATCTTGCGGGTGGTGAGTGGAAGCCCTAATTTACCAGTGCAAAATCCCAGCTCATTTCTTACAGCTGATACCCAAAGTACTCGAGTCATTTTGGCTGCGCAGGGTTGAGTGCGTCTTTTTAGTGACACTGGTGTCACAGGGGAGTGGGGGGGGTGTGTGGCTCAGCGCTGCCTGATCAGCCTCCGCTCTCGGCGTCCTAGGTGCAGTCCCCAGCGCTGCAAAAGAAAAGCAAAGACAGTGAGAGTGATTACGAAGACCTCCGAGAGAGCCGCGCACGGTGCTTGGAACCTCACTGCCTGAGCATAGCTTTGGCCCGCCTCACGCCCACCTAAGCGAGTTCCCATGTTGCCTACCACCTTAGACCCCACCTCACCACATGGCTGTCCTCCAGAGAAGTCCCTGGAAGAGACAGCTTCCCGGGGACCACCCACTGGGGACCCCCCTCCTGTCCCTCTCTGAGACAGGAGCTTTCTTTCCCCTAATAAATATATTCTGCTAATAAAAAAAAAAGACCTCCGAGAGACTGTCGGACTGCCCAAGATAGGTTAAACTTTTCTGATAATGTTTTTTTTTCATAGAACATAAACAATTCCACTTATTGAGTCATTTACTCAATACAGAAGAAAAACGATTTTCATATTAGAAAATATAGAAAAAATACCCAAAACAAATATTAGTGTAGGCCAATTGTGCATTCATTTTAATTTCATGAATATGAAAAAAACATTGTAATGGTCGCAGTTTTATATTTGGATTATATTCGGTTCCCAGCGGCGACCGCATACGCAGACCTTGCGTGCTGATAGGGCTGTCAGTAAATTACAGCAGCGCTCCTCCCTGAATTAAAATGTGAAATAGTTACTCCGAGGGAAGTGGCGGATGGCACGGCTTCCAGCGGCCTTAGAGAAGCGCGACCGCTGTCGCAGCCGCCGTGGAGAAAACGACCCCCGAGCCGCCGACTCACCCTGCAGGTGGCGGCTTTGGTGGGCGGAGCCGGCACCGCGCCCCCGGCAGAGAGACGCGCTTCCCAGGGCCTTCGGGTTTGTCTAGCAGCAGATACGCGGAACAACTTCAAGCGGACGTAGGAATCCACGTTAAGGGCAAATTAATCATTTTTAAAAATATTAAGGGACAAGGACTGGCGAGATAGCGCATGCTAAAGCGCCTGGTTAGGCAAGCGCAGCGACTACGGTTCAACCCCCTGCACCACATTCCGTGCCTGCCCGGCCCCCGGGGTGGGCTGGGTCGGCCACCAGGAAAAGAAAAAGAAAAAAAAAAAGAACCAGTCCGCTGGCCCTATGTTACAAAGTAGTCTCTTTCGGCCAGGGACATAGTTGGGCAGTCTAAGTACCTGCCTGGCAAGTGCAAGGACCCATGTTTGATCCTTGGTACCACAGGCTGAGTGAACCACAGAAACATGTGCGTGGCGGTACAAGCCTGTAAGCCTAGCACTGGGGAGGCTGAAACAGGAGGATCCCCACAAGTCGGAGCTGCGTAGTGGGACCCTGTACCAAATGCATCAATAAATAAAAAAGTGGTCTCTAATAAAACTAAAGGCAAACATGAAGGAAAGTTAAATGTTCACTTTGACTAGCAAAAGGAAGAATTAATTCATGAAACACAACTATGGAAGAGAGGTTCTGGTTAGGGTACTATGCTACACAAAACTAATTAAGCTAAGAAAGCCAAAATAGAAATCTCTAAGACAAATAAACACTTTCCCTCTGTACAAAATTCCAGGTGAATTACTTCACACACACACAAACACATGCACCCAAAATGCCAAAGGCTATAGGCCCTCAAACTTACCGCAAGCCATATAATAAAAATCATGAAATACATCATGACGTGGAAGAAGCCAAAATAGCCCACCAAGTCTGAGATTAACGGTTGCGTTAGGTGTAAGAGTTTGTCATCATAATAGAACACACAGCTGCAAAACTAGCAATCAGTGACAAGCACAGTGGCAACAAGAAAAATCTGAAATCAGCCTCAATTCCACGAGGTGTAGAATGGGTACATAAAAGTATGTTCCTATTTAAAAAGTATGGTATGATAGAATCTAAGAAACTACATGTACATGCTAGAAACTACGTTAATTGTGGCTATGCAAGGGTGTATTTCCAATGATAATAACAACAACAAATATGTTGAAAACATATAACATTTCTATAATTTTCCTTTTTTATTTTTTGTACCAGGGATTGAACTCAGGACCTTGCACTTGCCAGGCAGGTGTTTATACCACTGAGCTATCTCCTCTGTGTTCTATAATTTTAAATCATGCAAAGTAGAAACACAGAGGGGAAATGACTGATACACAACACACTGCTGAATAGTTCTAAGCAGAGGCAGAATGCCAAGAGCCAATACAGGACTAGGGAGATAGCTCTGTGGCACAAGTGCCTGCCTGGCAAGTGCAAGGTCATGAGTTTGAACCCCAGTCCCGCCAAAAAAAAAAAAAAAAGATAGGTTTTACTAGAGATAGGGATTTGATCCCGGGCCCCACCCGCAGGTGCATTGAGCTGGCCACTGTGACCCGGCATGATGGCACAAGCCTGCAATTCCAGCACTGGGGAGGCTGAGACAGGCAGATCACTTTGAGTTCAAGCTGTGCCGTGAGACGCTGTACCAAATACTTAAAATAAGCAAACAGAACCTAAGCTTTGCTAGGTAAGGAGAGAAACAGGGAGTGGAGGGAGGGGAGAGGGATGGATAAACAGAAAGAGCAGAAGGATGTCATCAATATGTGTACCTAAATTGTACAGAAATATAATAAAGCAAGGCTAAGGATGTGGCTCGGGGGTGGTGGCCCGCATTCCTAAGGGGGGCTTTCAATTCCAAACCAATAAAATCAGAAAAATAATTTTAAATCTGGAAATGAAAGATGGCTGTGGTGAGGTCCCTAAGTAGGAGAAGGGTTTTCACGGCAGTGGAGGCTCTAGAAACATTTTATTTTATTTTTTAATTTTTAATTATAATTTTAAAAATTTAATTTTAAATGTTGCATACATTTTCATAAAGGGATCTGTTAGTATTTATACTTTTTCTATAAGATGATTATTAAAATTCTAAGTCATTTAATAAGTCTTAATTTTGTAGCACAAAGTAAAAATAGCTATGTTTCCCCAAAATACATTTTTTTCCCTATATTTTAGGGAAGGGTCTACAGGGGTTCAGCGTCTCAATACTAGATTGGCCTCTTGGTGTCCTCCTGTTTACAGCCTCCCAAGAGCTGGGATTACAGGCGCTGGACACCACGCCCAGTCCAGTCGCAGTTGCTGTCTCAGAACTCTGCCCCCTCCGTCCCGGGGTCGGGCCCAGCTCGACATGCCTGGGTATGAACCCGGGACCATGGTCCTGTCCCAGCAGCCTGGCCATCAACCTCTTTCACACGTGCACACGGCTCAGCGTGAGGCCAGGTCGCAGGTCATGTTATAAGCTGATTCCACCAAACCTTTTTGTAACAAACTTGGTAATTGCGATTTGTAAAGCCTTGTCCCCTTTGTGAACTCCACTCTCCTTGACCCCAGAGGCAACTTCTAGATCCTCAAGAACTGCCCTTGCCCCAGCCCTGCAGGCTTTCCCTTGAAACCTGCTTGGCTGATCCAGAGGCGAGTTTTGCTGCTGGACACAGCTAACAAAGCTCTCCAAATTCCCCTTTGGTTTTGGCGTCTATTGTTTTGTGGCCTGCCACAGGTCGCAGGTCGCAGGTCGCAGGTCGCAGGTTGCAGGTCACAGGCCTTGGGTGATAGCAGTCATCTGCAGCACTTCATGGACACAACATTAAAGGACTGAATTGGCCAAGCTTGGTGGCGCACACCTGCTATCCTAGCGCTGAGGAGGCTGAGGCAGGAGGATCGGTGTGAGTTCAAGACCAGCCTGGGCTACAAAAGTGAGCGCAAGGCCAGCCTGAACTGCATAGCGAGACGCTGTCTCAAAAAGACCAAAAAAAAAAAAAAGAGTGAGTTGAGGACCAAAGAGATAGCTCAGTGGAATAAGTGCTTGCCTGGCAAGTGCAAGGTCCTGAGTTCAATCCTCAGTACCAAAAAGAAAAAAAAACAAAAGAAAAGAAATGACAAGAAGACTCCAGTCCTAGCAGTCCTTCCCAGGCAAACAAGTTTTCAGTCAGAATGGCAATGCCCCCATCCATAATTTGCTTTGTTTAAAGGTGAAAAACCAGAGTGAGTTAATTTCACATCCAAGCGCATACTGCTCCACCACAGAGCAGAGCAAGCGGCATCGACGCCCAATCACGGGAGACGACGCGCCCCCGTCTGTCAGCCGCCGCTGCCCGAAGCGCGCACTGCCTTTGCAGCCCAGCAGCGGGCTGGCCGTGGAGTCCAGGCAGGGTGCCGATCTCCATTAGCAGGCGTGAGAAACTGAAATTTCCCTGCTTGATTACAAAAAACGGGAAAATTCCACGCCAGAATGTCCCAGCTCGGCACGCATCCTGAGAGCGCAGGCCCCAGGCCTCCCCGTGGGCCAAGCCTGCGGTCTCCGGGGCAGCGCTGGGGACCTCTTCCTGGGCTCCAGCAGTTCATCCTGAAACCCAGCTTCAGGTTCCCTGGGCATGCGGTTCTGAGGTGCCGCCCAAGGGGCGGGTGCACGGGCCCCGCAGGAAACACGGATTTGCAAAGTGACCACTGGGTGCTTGAGTCCCTGCAATAGAGAATGCCGCGCCTGCCAGGTACCTCAGCTTCTTAGCTGCCCAGGTAACAGCTCCAGTTCTAGCTCCTGTTGTTTTTATTTCTTACAAACGGCTCGTCCCTGTGATGGAAGAACCAGTCCCCATCTGACAGGCCGCTCAGCCTCCACCTCCTGCCTGCCTATCCCATGTAAGCCCTTGCCCACCGGGGCTCTGGGCCCGATATTCTGGGAAGGATTCCGCTCAGTGCCTGTCCACATAAGTCTGCTTCCCAAGCTGGGGAGGTAGCTCAATGGTCTAAGCACCTGCCAGGCAAGTCCAAGGACCTGGGTTCAGTCCCCGGAATTGCATGCCATGCCAGCCCTGTGCCATGCTGGCCCCGTGCCCAGCGAGCCACTGAAACCAGCTGTGGTGGCACACACCTGTAATCACAGCGCCGGGGAGGCTGAGACAGGAGGATCAGGATGAGTCAAAGCCACATAGTGGGACCCTCTACTAAATAAATAGGATGAAAAGGGTTAAAGAACAATCTGTTTCACAATCTCAGGTATAGCTTTAGTAAAAAACTAAAAATTGATCTGCTTTGCAATCCCAAGTATGGCGTTCGTTTTTGTTGTTGTTGTTTTTTTGTCTTTTTGAGACAGGGTCTCACTATGCAGTTCAGGCTGGCCTTGAGCTCACTTTTGTAGCCCAGGCTGGTCTCAAACTCACACCGATCCTCCTGCCTCAGCCTCCCAAGTGCTGGGGTTACACATGTGCTCCACCACACCCGGCTTTGGCTTGTGTGTTTCTGCTTGCCACTATAGCCTTGTCTAGTTGCTGCCATCAGGAGTCAAGGAGCCTTCAACTCAGCTGGCTCTAGAAAGACCTTAGGGCCGAGCACAGCTGCAGCAAGCCTTAGGTCCCATTCACTGTTAGACGCCCAGGTGCAGGTAACAATTGGGCAGGTGAACCAGCGCACCCGGCAGGAGGCGGCACTGTGTCCAGGCAGGGCTTGGGGCGTGTGGCCCGTGCCCACCTCCTGTGGCTGTCAGGCAGGCCGAGCTTCGTGGCGACCAGCGCAGTCACCCAGCAGTCCTTGCCAGGAAGGCCAGGGCTCAGTCTCGGCTGTCTAGACGTAGTTCCAGGTCTAGGTCGGGGTGGGCAGGAACTCACTCCAGAGCCCTGGCTGGCTTGGCACCCGAGGCCAGCCTCCTGCCTCAGCGCCCCCAGAGCTGGCGTTACCGGGCTGCACCACCACATCAGGCTGGATTTTGGAAGACTGAACTGTCAGATAATCGTTTTCAATTCTTCTCCAAACTAGTTCCCCATGTCAGGCTTGTCGGCAGAAGTGTGTACCCCAGCTCTCTGGTAAGCTGAGGAAGACCAGCCGTAAGCTCCAGCCCCCTGGGCGGGGCAGCAGGATGAGTGAGTGTGAGCCAAACTAAAGACTAAATCATGGGGCTGCAGCTCACTGTCAAGGCCTTCGGTTCGATCCCCAATAGAGGAGGAAGAAAACATTGGCTTCCTTGTCCACCGAGTAAAGGAGGCACCTTGATGTAACGATCCGCTCGTGGGAGTCGGGAGTAGAAGCAGCACCGTTTTGAGGTACTACTTCTAAAAATAGGTGAATAAATGGAAAGCACTATTTTTCACGTGCTCGGCTGTCATTGTCATTTTGCTGTAAAGCAAGCTCTGGCCGGACAGGGTGGTCCGAGCCTCAGTCCTGGCTGAGGCCGGAGCCCCAGGCCCTTTGGGTCCCAGTGAGGATCAGGCCTGGGCTCCAGAGCGGGACCTGTGCTAAGCCACAGACAGCAGAGACTGCAGTGAGGCATGGGACAGGAGGGAGGAGGGGGAGGGGACGGAGGCAAAGGACAGAGGGCCGTGGGGGGGGCGGGGCGCTGTGGAGGGGCCGCTGTGGGGGCGGCTTCCGAAGGGTGCAGGGGCGGAGCCCTGCAGTCCCCACTTGGAGGACTCTGAGGTGCACCAGGCATGGCTTGGCTTAAGCCACCACGACAAAATTAGAAAGTTTCTTAATTACAAAAGCAAAGGTAAATATCATGTTGGGTTTTTTTCCCCCCAAGGGGAATAATATAATATAGGACACATTTTACAACAGTATTTTATAATGAATCACAGAAGAATCCTATAAAATAAGTGCAGGAAATTAGTCCACATACTTGACCTAGGGACTGCAGCGGAGGCTCTGAGGCCTCATGTCCTGCGTGAGTCCAGCCGGAATCCTAGAGCTCATAACCGTGCCTTCTGCGAGTCCAGCCGGGGGCCTGGAGCCCACAGCACAGCTTCCTCTGTCCCTGCTGGAGGCACCATGCCCAGTCTCAACGGCAGTCTCTAGCAGGGGCAGAGGGGGTCTCACGCAGGTCCGCTTCATGGATCTATGCTCTGTGTTTCAATAATCTATGTTTGCTGGTATACTTCTGCTTTAATGACAAATCATCTACTGATGATTTTATATATCATAGTCAAATTTACATGTTTCTGACTTGTAGAGCTTTTTTGATTTTACTAAGTCTGTGTCTCCCATAGACACAGAGGGAGTGTCACACAGGTCCGCTTCATGGATCTGTGCTGCAAAGGCCCAGGGGTCAGTGGTGGAAGCTAGGAAGTCTATGCCAGCGGGATGAAGAATCTGTGCAGCAGGGCGAGAGGTCTGCACTGGAGCCAGGAAGCAACGCTCAGGGTAAGCACCAGAGCTCCGCCAAAGCACCACAGCCGCCCTCAGCAACAGTGAGGTCCGAGCTCCTCCAGCGATGAGGACAGCCGAGTTCCCTTCAGGAGAGCCAGTGCGACAAGCATCTCCATGAGGCGGAGCAGGGCACCATCTTCCCTCCAGACCCAGGAAACGATGCTCAAGATGAGGACCAGAGCTCCTCCAGAGTTCATCCGGAAAGGCAGCATGACACGGTCAACCAGCAGAACAGCCCAGGAGAACCAGCGGCCTCCAGCAGCTCCGACGGCTTCTCGAGGCAGCACTCCCCACAGTGTTTCGGCAGCTTCTGTTCTGCCTTCTTTGCTGCAGACAACAACCCTCAGCTGGGCCTCCCGCACCCAGCACCAGGCTGGTTTAATTCAGCTGGCTGTAATAAGTTGCCCACCTGTTAGAAATCCACTGCATGGTCCTTCTTAAGAAAAAATGGGCTGATAATTTAAGAAAAACATGGGAGGAGAGAAATATTATCACAATAGAAAGGGAATCAGTAGGATGCTTTGCTTCATTCCAATTTGGGAAAAGGGTTTTATTTGTTTGTTTCATTCAGGATCTCATAGCATAGCACAGCCTGGGCATGACCTTCCTGTGCGGCCCTGAATGGTAGAGAGCTTGCGGTGATCCTCCTGCCTCAGCCTCTCTAGTGCTGGGATTATAGGCCTGGACCACCACCCAGCACTGAGTCTCACCTGCAGATCCCATTAAAAGGACAAAGCAACTGGCAAGGATAATCAAGAAAATTGCCTGCGATTTTCACAGCTTTGAACTAGGAAGCTCTGCGTGTCTCCTGGAGAAGCATAGTAGTTCAGGGCAACCGGGCCTACCGGAGAGGGAGCTTGGAGTCTTCATAAGGAGCCACATCCCAGCCCTTCAGAGTTACTCACGAGGTTCCTCTATAGCCAGAATCTCGCTAACTTGATACATTGCTCGGTCTGGGCTTGAATTGTGACCAGCTTCCCAGAGCCAGGGCATAAGGTCAGTGCCACCGCAGCCACTACTGGCAACGTGTTCTTTTCTTTTCGTTTCTTTCCTTTCCTTTTTTCTTTTCATCTTTTCTATTCCTTTTTTTCTTTGCTTTGCTTTCCTGTTCTTTTTTTTTTCTTTTTTTCCCTTTCCTTTCCTTTCCTTTGTCATTTTAAAGAAATGGTCTTGCTCTATAATTCAGGCTAGCTTTCAACTCACCACAGAGCCCAGCCCGGCCTCAGCCTCAAGGTGTTCCTCCTGCCTCAGCCTCCTGAGTACTGGGATTAGAGGCCTGTGCCCTACGCCCAGCTGAGACAAGCTTCTACTATTGACTGCCGGAAGTGCTACTTCAGCAGCAGCCTCGTCAGGGCCCCTTGCTGTTTTTTCACGGTGCGTCTCCAGGGCTGGCGCTCTCCTGGCCCCAGGTAGGAAGGACCGCAGGGTGCTGACCTCCGTCTCCCACGCTCTCCTCTAACATGCAGCTGCTGTTCTCATTTTTCACAATGGATACTTTCCTTGGACAAATGACTGATTTGCTGTTTCGATAGTCCATGTTTGCTGGTATACTTCTGCTTTAAAGACAAATCATTTATTGATAATTTTATAGTTTCATAATCAAATTTATGTGTTTCTGGCTTGTAGAGCTCTTTTGATTCCACTAAGTAAGTAGCATGTCTGTAATGTTCAGAGGTTCTTTTAAGGATTGCAATTCTCTCCCCCCACCCTGACAGGAGCGGCCCTTTCCTTTGGGGTGATAGCTTTTTCCTTCAGGGACATCTGTCAATATTTAGCAGAGTTTGTTTAACACTTCTGGTGGTTGCTACTGGCTTCCGGGAGTAGAAACCAGGAATTCGGCTAGAGAACCTATAAGACATAGAGCAGCCCAACTAAAGTGGAAAAGAAATAAACATAATTCACTTGATTAACAATAAATCATTTTAAAAAAACTTTATTTATGTTATGGCTGGCTCAGACTGCCCTGGGGGTGGGGTTGGCCCAGCGTGTGGTGCTGGGGATCAAACCTCAGTCCCTGAGGTTGCCTAAGCTTGCCTAAGCAGGTGCTTTAGGCTGCTGAGCTGTCTCACCAGCCCAACAATAAATCATTAATGGAAGGGCTTAGTAGTAAGCCAGATTTTTTTATTTTCTTTGATTTGATTATATATATATATAATTACAATTATTTTTTTTGCCATGTTCTGAGGCAGGGTCTCCCTGTGCTGTTCAGACTGGCCTTGAGCTCACAGTGCAGCCCAGGCTGGTCTCACCATGGTCCTCCTGCCTTAACCTTCAGAGGGGAGAGCTGGGATTATGAGTGTGGGTCACCACACTCGTCTTAAGAACTGTGAAGAACTGTGTAAGCACATAAAACAGTATAAAAGGGCAGGAGTACAGATGAATAGCAAAGCCCCCCTCATCCCTGTTTCATACAGTGCCAGAAAACCATCTTTATCAGTTATTTTTCTAAGAACAACATATTTATTATATATCATATCTGTGAGTTAGTTTTAAAGCCCATATTTATGAACATATTATATTTATATAATATCCTAACTTGATACAAATATAAAGGTGTAACATGAACCAGGCAGTTAGCATTTCCAGGTCTCCTAATATCATCCAGGATCCCCTGGCTGTGCCGCGCGCCCTCAGGCTCTGCTGGACCTTTGAAATAGACAGTGAATCCGTCCTTCTTTAACACATTCTCTCACCTTGCTGTCTCACAACTTGTTAGCATGTAGCACTATTTGCTGTTTTCTTTTCTTTCCATCCTGGGAATTCAAGCCAGGGCCTCTGATCTGAGCAAAATCTCTGCAAGTGAATTTAAATTTTAAGCGAAGTATTGCTCGGTTGCCCAGAATAGGTGGGAATATGGAATTTTGCGGCCCAGACTCACAGAATGCAGAGACCTGTGCAGCTTTGATTTTTGTTTTGAAGATAATCATTCCCTTCGTTTATTTTTTTTGCGGGACCGGGGATTGAACTCAGGCCCTTGCACGTGCCAGGCAAGGATTTACTCTACTGAGCTATCTCCCCAGCCTCAATCATTCCCTTTACATAATTGATTTTTTCAGTGGTTTATGATGTTTTTTAGAACTTTTTTGTTTCTCTTTCTTGCCTAAATTTCCTTGCTTAGGCTTGGGAGATAGCTCAGCAGTCTAATTGCCTACCTGGCAAGCTCAAGGACCCAGGTTCGATACCCAGTACCACATGCTGTGCCAACCTGCTGTGCACATCATCAAAACCTGGCATGGTGGTGTACACCTGGAATCCCAGCACCAGGAGGCTGAGACAGGAGGATCACTAGGAGTCTGAACTGTGTAGTAAGAACATGTATTCTCAAAAATAAATAAATTAATAAAAATTTCCCTTCCTCTTCATTTCTATAAACTGATCAGGGAGACCTCCAGTACAACATGGAAAGAAAATGATAAATTAGTAAGAATAATTTTCAGTGTTCTCACTCCCACAATGCTTAAGTTCATAAATGGTCTGTAATAAAACAATCTTAAAAATTTGTTTTAATACTTTACAAGGAGTAGAACAAAGGACCTTACACTGCGCTGCGTCTCCGCTCATTTATTCAGATGAACTTTGAGACAGGCTGCCCTGAAGGCCAGAGAGACCCGCTCTCCCTCCGGTCAGTCCCTTGACCAGACTCGGCCTCCCCTCTGACCGGCCTGCCCCCGCCTCTGCCCTGGGCAGCCACACTCCCCAACAAGGTGGTGTCAGCTTGACCATGTTTGTTAGTTTCCTTTCCACACTGCAGTAGCAATGCAGGACTGGAATCCGCACCGCCCAAGATCATTTTAATCGTCCTTTGCTAGTTCTCCATCACTCTTGTGGACCCAGAGGCTCACTATCCGTC
>PVKN010022940.1:0-14976 GCA_004027915.1 Capromys pilorides | reverse complement strand
CTGGAAAGAGTCAGAGCCCAAGTTCAATAGGTGGTGTTCTTGACCGCTTGCTCTGTGACTTGTCTTCCCATTGGATCCCGATTTTAATCAATTTTATCTGAGCAATAGTGCTTGTGATCTCATTGGTTGACCATAGTCTTTGTCCCACCTCATACCCACCTAAGGGAGTTCCCATGTCTCCTCTATAAAAGTCCCTGGAAGAGACAGCTTCTGGGGGACACCCACTCGGGATCCCCCTCCTGTCCCTCTCTTGGACAGGAGCTTTCTTTCCCTCAATAAATATATTCTGCTCACTAAAAAAAAAAAAAAAAAAAAGTGAGCCCACAGAAAAAATAAATTGGGTAAACATATAATTCACAGCGGTATCAAGAAAAATTAACATTGGAGCATTAACTTACCCAAGGAAGTGAAAGACATCTATAATGGAAATTAGAGTGCTCTGAAAAAGGAGATCAAAAAAGACATCAAAAAATGGAAAGAGGAAGGACCGGCCAAAAAGCTCAGTGGATTAAAGTGCCTGCAAGCAGGCGCAGGGACTGGGGTTGGATCCCTGGGCTTGCTTTGCCACCCTACCCTGAGGGCATGCTGAGCCGGCAATTGAGACTGGGCGTGGTGGCCTGCATCTGTAATCCCAGCTCTTGGGAGGCTGTAATCAGGTGGATAACCACGAGTCAGATCTAGTAGTGATACCCTGCACACCCTATAGACTCTTCCCTAAAATACGGAAAAAAAAAAAAAAAAGGAAAGAGGGCTGGGGATACAGCTCAGTAGCATAGTGCAAGGTCTCAGTATGACCCCTGGTGCTGAAAAAAAAAGGAACTATTGTCCCAATTCCTAGATAGGTTGAACCAACATTGTCAAAATGGTTATACTTCTAAAACTGATGCACAGATTTAATGCAATCCTAGTCAAAATATCAACAACATTCCTCACAGAACTAAGAAAACTAATCCAACAATTCACTTGGAACTATAAGAGATTTAGTAAAGAAAAATCAATCCTGGGTAACAAGAGCCAAGCAGGAGGCATTCCAGTCCTAGACTTCAAGGTGTATTACAAAGCTACAGTAATAAAAATAGCATAGTAGTGGCATTAAGTACAGACATGCAAATCAATTGAAAAGAATAGAGGATGCAGAAATAACCCCAGACGTACTCAGCCATCTGATTTTTGACCAAGGGGATAAAACACGTACTGGTGGAAAGAAAGCCTCTTTAACAAATGTGCTGAGAGAAACTGGCTTTACTTACACATCTAAAAGACTGAGTTTAACCCATATATCTCGTCTTGTACTAGACCCAATACAAAATGAATCAAAGATCTAATATTAAAACAGGAAAACTTACTCTGCGGATGGAAGATAAAACAAATCGAATTCTTGAAGGGTTAGGCACAGGAGAGGATGTTTTGAACAGAATCCCAAAGGCATAAGAAAAAAACATCAAGAACCAACAAATGGAATCAGATCAAATTTAACAGCTCTGCACAACAAGGAAAGCAGCAGAGCCAACAGGCCATGACAGGATGGGGAAAAAAATTACCATCTGTTCCAGAGGACTAATATCTAAAACATACAAAGAACTTTAACATTTAGACCTGCTGAAAATAAAAAACCTAATCACAATCCGGGCAACGGAAATGAAGAGACACTGCTGAGAAGACGTACAATTGGCCAATAGATACATGAAGAACACCTCTGGCCGCTACAGAAATGCAAACAAAAGCAACACTGAGATCCCATCTAACTCCAGAAAGCATGACTGTCACCAAGAAACCAAGTAAATACAAACACTGGCCAGGTTTCAAGGAAAAGGGACCCTTCTACACTGTCGACAAGAATGTAAACTAGGGAAACACTATGGAAATCAATGTGAAGACTCCTCAAAAAACTAAAAATAGAAATCCCACTCAACCCAGCTATTTCCTTTCTAGATAGATAACATTCTGAAAGAGTTAATGACATCGGGCTGGGGAGATATCTCAGTAGAATAAGTGCTTGCCTGGAAAGAGCAGGGTCCTGAGTTCAATCCCCAGTACTGCCAAAAAAAAAAAAAAGAGTTAATGACATCCTATTAAGTGATACATGCATAGCCATGTTTACAGCCCCACAGCTCATAATCACTAAATCTTTAAAGTGATCTGTATGTCCATTGACAGAAGAATGAATGAAGAACATGTAGCATTTACACACGACGGAGTACTACTCTGCCATAATTAAGTAAACTTGAGTCATTTGTAGGAAAACGAATGCACCCTGAGACCATAATGTTACATGATGTAAATCAGATGCACAAGCTCAAGTATTGCATGGCTTCCCTTATTTTTTAAAAAAAAAAAAACTTTATTTTATTTTTACTTATCTATGTTATGGCTGACTCAGCCTGTGCTGGGGGCGGGGCTGGCGCAGCATGTAGTGCCAAGGATCGAACCGCGATCCCTGCTGTTGCCTAAGCTTGCCAAAGCAAGTGCTTTAGGCCGCTGAGGCATCCCGCCGGCCCCGGCTTCCCTTATATAAGAAAGCCAAAAAATAAGTAAAGAGCAAAATAAAATACAGATAGTAGGGAAATGGAGATGCCCTCAGCAAAAGGGAGGGGCCAAGAGAGGGATGGTGTGGGGGAGGGGGAATGGATGAAGACAGACGGGAGACGTGGATGCCCAGGTACCTGTTTGCCACAGGAATGTCATCGTTAGGTTCTGCAAACATGGACTACTAAAAAATAAAACTGGAAAAAATAGCTTGTATCAATTTCATGAATATCTTCCTGTTCATGTTGCTAAGGTTATGATTCATGGAAGTGACAGAGTACACATATGCCTGAGTTCATGTATTCAAAATTAATATGGGGAGATAGCTCAGTGGAATAAGTGCTTGCCTGGCAAGTACAAGGTCTTGAGTTCGATTCCTGGTAGCACCACCAAAAAACCCCTACAAAACTCTTAAAAATTAATAAACAGTGCCGGCCAGATAGCTCAGTGAACTAAAGCGCCTGCTTAGGCAGAGAGCAGGGGCCAGGGTTTGATTCCTGAGCCTGCCATGCTGGCCCAGTCCCCTGGGGTACACTGCGATGGCAACTGAGACCGGGCATGATGATGCATGCTTGTAATCCCAGCTCTTGGGAGGCTGAAACAGGTGGATCACTATGAGTCTGATCTAGTAGTGAGACCCTGAATATCCTGTAGACCCTTCCCTAAAAAATACAGAAAAAAAATTAATAAACATATGTTATGGTTTATGTCTAGTTGTCCCCCCAAAGCCTCATGCAATCATGGGGCGGGGACTACTAGAATTTGAGACATGAGTCATGATCCACTAGGATTATGTGTTACAATTGGTTCCTCCCTGGAGCATGACCTGGGCCTGCCTAGGATATGATTGGCTCCTCCCTAGAGCGGGATTAAGGGCCCATCCTGGGGTGTGATTGGTTCCACCCTAGGGCACAACGGGCCCACGTCAGAGTGACTGAGCACAAAGAGACTTTTTAAAAGGGCTGCTACTCTGCTCGAGTGAGTTGGTTGAGTTGGTGGTTCTGCTGCCATGAACTGGATACCCTCTGCCCTGTTCCACGCAGCCTTGGGCCAGCCGAATATGGACTGAAACCTCCAGCAACTGTGAGCTAAATAAACCTTTCCTTCCTTTATTTTGAGTGTCGGGTATTTGTCCCAGCAACGAGTAAAAGTAACTAAGACAACATACTAGTAATATTTTGGTCTATACACATTTTTCAAATGAAAAGACGAGTCTATGGAAAAGTTGAAAGTAGAAATGTTTACAAGAATAGCAACTGGATTCTAAACAAACAAAAAAAGAAATATTAGTTTAATTCAACTTTTTATGATACTTACTGAGAGACCACTATGCGCCAGGCTCTGTACCAGGCACATACATTAGCCCATAGCAGCAGGTGAGATCCTTACCTTCCTAGATCTTGCCATGTTTGAGGAGGAAATGAAAATAAAGAAGAAGCCAGCATGGGGCACAGGATGAGGTGGGAAGACAGGAAGTTCAAATCGGGCCTGGGGAATTTAATGACTCACTGAGGTTCCCACTCAAAATAAAAAATACGAAAGGGCTGTGGAAGAAGCTCAGGGTAAAGGCTCTGGGTTCATTCTCCAGTACAGAGAAAGAGGGAAAGGGAGACAGAAAGGTAAAGGAAAATGACATTTTAAAATTATAAAATATAGTTGATGTTAAGAAAGAATACAGCTGATATAGAAGCCCAGGGGTCGCTGAGGGCAAGCTAGCCTTTTCAACAATGTGGTAAGGGAACACTGCAGAGCCACCTCGTGAAGACCGAAAACGATTTCAGCCGTGCTGTGCTATCTATGGAGGCATCGCATTTATAAATAGGAGTAAGTTGATTACAAGAGAAAATACATCAACAGAAATTGTCACTTACGATGACAACTTTTAGCACATTTCTCTGGGTCATTGCTAAAAGAGGCAGATAAATGATAACAAAGAAGAAGAAACAGTACAATGAATGAACTCGGCCTAATGAACAGACAGCCATAGCGTAGTCCCCTCTCTGTCCTCAAAGGGATGCCGGAAACCACAAGGCACCAAAGTATCCATCGGATGCTTGCCTCGCCCAGCAGCGCCTCAGTTCACGAACATGTCTGTTTAGGAATAATTCGGCTCCTGTGCAAATACACTCTGCAAAGTCTGCTCTTCAGTTGTGAACTCCGTATAAAGTGATGGCCACAGAGGCAACCACTGTTTCCAGATTTGAGGACTGAACCAGGTTTGCCAACTGAGGCACCACGGCACACACGAACCTACAGTAGAGTTTCATGGACAATTTGAACGCAGCAAGAGCTGAATAACAAGAGCTAATAACAGAACATCGGTTACAACGATATGCTCTGGGAAAAGGTGAATGATGATAGTCTTTCTCTGTCTTGAAATCTCACTGCACTACGCTCTTCCTTTCCTTCTTCCACAGGGTTGGCCACTCCCAATAGAAACCAAGCAAAGCAAAGCCGTAGATGGGCCGCATTCCACCCTATGCAGAGTACTTCGTGAAAGCTTGGACTTCTATGATTTTTCTCCAGAAGGTGGGACATTTCTAGCTATCGCTCTTATGTGTGTCCGTAGGAAAGGCCTGGAGGCCCACACGGTTCTCTTGCAGCCTCTGCACCCTGCGATCTGCGGCCCTTGGACATCCACAGGGAGAGCGCTGGAAATCCTACAAACAAAAAGTGCGCTTCTGAGCAGACGCAGACGAGTTCCGGAAAGAGGAAGCGCCTACTTTCAATGGCCAAAATAATTTTTGGTTTCATGACCCAGTGTGAAGAAAGTTCGGGCGCTCCTACTTCACCCAGACACTCTCCAGCGCTCAGGGCATTCTTCCTGGATGACTAGGAACAGAGGGGCCCGAAGGAAGCGCAGAGATGGGCTGGGAAACAGCGGTGCTCACACAGGGCGGGCCGAGGAAGCCGAGTACAGGAAGGCGACGTGGAGGTGCACCCGCCAGACTGAACCCAGCCTCGGGGGCTTTTCAAGATGGAGGCATCGCAGGCCCAGCGAACATGCGCTCTTGGGAGAGGGTCTAATGCAGTGGGAGAGGCAGGCAAGCCACAAATAGGGAAAGAAATCTGGTGAGGAACTTGTGCGTATATTCAAAGAACTGGTGAAGAATGGACTATGTGCAGAACTCTGATAAGGTATGAATAAAGAGAACTCAATTTTAAAATAGTTAAACTAAGCACAAGTGGTTTTTTTTGGTAGTCAGGAAGCTACACATAGTTAGGTGACAGAATCCGGTTAAGTATTGGCATCTGTGTACTAGGAAGACGGCCACCACACTAAAGGTGACGAGCAAGCCCACGAGCCCCAAAATACCCTCACCCTCTTCCGGAATCCATCCCATCCCCTCCTGACTGCTCCCACCCCAGGCAGCCGCAGACATGCACGGGGACCACTCCTGGCTGCAGACACCCAAGGGGCCACAGCCCAATCCAACCTTGAGATCGCAGCTTCTGAGGAGCTGGTGGCTGCCGTTACCACCACCTTCGCCCTCTACACCCCGGTAATTTGTTCACTCTAAGTCTAATGCAGTCCAGTGTAGAGAGCATTTCCAACTGTCCAGACACCATGTAGCAAGAAGGGATAATATGACATTTGGGGTGAAGGACACGGGGACCTCTCCGAACTTGGGCCTCGAGTGAAAATCACACTCCCTGGAGGTCCACGGGCAGAAGCAGCCCTTGGTGGAATCGCCAGGAGGGGAGGTGGAGCCGCTCAGTCCGGCCACTGGGCCCTTCTCTCTGACCTCAGGACCTCATTTTCCCCTCCCCCTCTGCCTCATCCATTCCAGTCCCTCTCGTTGGACATCTGCCATGTGTCTGCCAGACGGACTCTTGGTCTAGCTGCAAAAATCCATACCCAGAAGGGACAAGAGCTGCTGATGTGCTGAGAGGCCTGTGCGCTGCGGGATGCTTTGCAGTGTCCCAAGCCTTGACTCACTAGAGGACGAAGCACTGTTGACAACCGTGCCAATAAAATACGCCCTCAGACACTGCTGTGCTTCCCTGGTATCCCAAGTCACCCTCCTTTGAGAACCACTACCTTCGATTTTTTTCATTTTTAATATTTGTTTCATAAACATAGACCTACGTACCAATGGTTTAAGATGCAATTGTGAGTCCGTATTCAACAAGTGGTCACCCCATGGGGTTCTGGGTGGTTGTGTACAGACTATGTGCTAATTGGCAAATCATTGCTTCCTCTCAAAAGGGCTGCCTGGGCCTCAGGGGCTCAGTATTTACCAAGTCTCTGAGACTCCTCTGTTAGAATCATCCTAGGGGCTAACAACCGTAACAGAAATAGTTTCTAAAGTATAACTCCAGTTTATTTTTAACCATAAGCAAGTTTTCAAGTTTGCTCATCCACTAGCCAGTGGAGTGAAAGCCTGCCTAAACATGAACTACATCCTCCGGAGACAGACCACAAGTCTGCCGCCCACACGCATGGACGGAGCCTGCCCTGCCACTGCAGATCTCTTCCCTGCCTGTCCCTCTGCCCCATCCCTGAGTCCTTGGAGACTCCTCAGAACAAGATTCAGCTCCTGGCCCCGCCCTGACTGACCTGAGATGCAAAGGGTCAGGGCTCATGGGGGGCACTTGTCCCACTCCAGCTGTGGCCAGCTCTACCCTGGGGTCAGAGCCTTTCTCTGGGAATGTGGCTTTCCCCTCAGCTCCTGTTCCCACTGGAAGCAAATCTCAGTTACACGAGACATGGTGGGTGAAGGGCGCAAGACGGCAGCGTGGTGAGCGCAGCAGCTCCACTTCTCTAGGACAAAGTGTCTGAAATCTGAAGGACAGTAGCTTGGAGGGGAACTGAGGTGAGACGAGGGCACCCAGGAATGATGAAGGACCTGACAGAGGAGAAGAAAGTAGGGCTAAGTGATGCCAAAGAGGTAGCCCGTACTGCAGAAGAGAAACAGGGGTGCCATGAACTTCCCTGTTCATGGAGAACAGCGTCAGGACCAGGAGAGTCTTAGACAGTTGGAGACAGTAGAAAGAACACCAGAGCGACCCTCCTCTTGCAACAGTTGTGAGTGGCTGAGGTCCAGCATCCCAGGACAGAGTCGCCTGGGGATGCCATTTTGGTGGTGAGCCAGGCGCTTGAGCCTCAGTCCCAGAGCAGCTCTGTGGTGGCTTGACACAGCCGAGGTCCCAGAGTGGATGGGGAAAGAGCAGTGCGGGGAGACTGCCAGCAGCTGGAGGGCAGATGGGGGTAGAGGGAGGTTCCACAGAGAGGCGGGGACTGGTGGTCGCAGATACCAGTTTCAGCCTGAGTTACACAGGATTGGCTTCAGGTTCCCACTGTTAAATGGATACCAAAACAGTGCCTGTTGGTAGGTTATTTATTACTCAACTCTCCCTGCAAGAGGTGGTTCTGTTAGTCCCATAGTTGCGATGAGTGTGTGGAAATAATCCTGATGCAGTGGGCAGTTTAGTGAACTTTCTGTCAAACCTGCCCACCCAGAGGGACAGCAAGTCCAAATCCAAGACCTTTGACTGGATCCGCTCTACAAAGCACCTCCACCCCAGCAGAAAGATCCTGAGTTTCAACCCCAGTCTCAGATCGGTGGGATCAGAGGAGCAGTGGGGTGTCGGCACTCAAACTCCTGGACGAAGAAGATCCATCTCACTGGAAAACCTAATCCGCATTCCCCGTGGACATCTTGCTGGCTTCCGTTTTCGTATATTTCTTAGGTTATGTAGTAACATGAGGTTATGTTCTGTTGTGGTTTCTTGTGTATATTAAGTTGTTTCTCTTGTGTGTTTGTCCTTTCATTGGCTCCGGTTTAATAGGTGCCTACGTTCTCTCTCTTGTCAGCTCTTTATCTGGTTTCTTTACCTCAAGTCTCCAAGACAGTGTTACTAACATTTTTAAATTCTTTTTCCAACAGCACTCCTCCAAACACAGAAACTCCTCTTCCCGAGTTTAAATTTATCACCCTTAATCCCTATAGTCACCCTTGTCTTCTCTCGTGTAATTCCTCAAACCTCCTATTCTAACCCTTTGGCTCGTTAACATCTTACCGAACTTGCTGTCCTCCATATAAGCAACGTAGCTTCCGCCATCGCAAAGGGAACCTTCCTTCTCCCTATCCTATGCTTGCCCACACAAAACATTCTCTGGAATATCCTCTCAGGGCTAAGCTTTTCCTCAACTGTAAATACTCCAACAAAATCAAGGCCCATGTCATTCTTCTCATCTACCACCATACTCCCATTCAAATCTCCCCCTCGGCGCCTAACTGGAGTGGTTCAAACGCCCTCCATTCACCCGGCCTCAGCTCATCGACCTTGCTGCAGAGCAGACACAAATAATAAGCAGCCGTGGTGTGTGGAGAGGACAGACAGAGCGACTGCACAGGCAGCCAAGGGGAAGTGCTGCAGGAGGGAATCCGTGGACGCTGCTGTGAACTGGAGCAGTTCTTTCAGCAAAATGTTGGGACAGAGTTGAAATCACTTGAAGTAAATAACAGGAGTAAATACTAGCACTGGACATGCAAAGCTAAAAATTATTCACGGGACGGCAACAGCCTAATAACAGTCTCCAAGTAACTTTGTCCTCAGACTGCAGCAACCCCTACCAGACACAAAGGAAGAGAAAAGGAGACTCGTCACACACACACAAGCACGCACGCACACACACACACACACACACACACATTTAAAAAAGATGTCTATGTGCAAGTAGGAAAAGGGGAAACAAGGAAATCGAAGATCTCTGATCACCCTTCCCAACTTTCCCAAGCCAGAGCAAAGGGTCGCAAAGGGAGAATACCAGATAGCAGAAATCTAAGAAAAATTCTTAGAAAAGATGAAGAAAGTAGCTGAATTCGAAGAGAAAATGAATCAAAAGTTTATAACCATACAATCAATATGCCCACAGTGACATTCAGGGAAGTGAGTATAAAACTGGACACACTGACAGAAACAGTTCAAAATTTTAATGTCAGGTTCGACGAGGATATGGAATCCTCAGAAATATGTCAGACAGAAGTTCCTGAAATAGGTCTGGGGAGATAGTTCAGTGGCTTATGCACCTGCCTGGCAAGCAAAAGTCCTGAGTTCAATCCCCAGTACTGAGAGAGAAAGAGAGAGAGAGAGAGAGAGAGAGAGAGAGAGAGAGAGAGAGAGAGAGCCCTGGAATAAACAGTAGATAATTCATACATTGTCGAAAGGACCCTTGTGAAGACCGGGTGTCTCATACTGAAGATGAAATATTGAATTTCAAGAGAGAGTCCAAAGAAACCCAGAAGACAAGAACAAGAGGAGACCTCACCTCCCAATAGCTACCGATTGAAAACAAGACCAATGTAAGGCTAATCAGAGTCAGAGAAAACCCTAGAAGATTGCGCAGATGGATTCACAAAATGCTTACAGGAATTATGGAAGAAAATTTCCCAAATATAAGAAAACATTGTACAATACAATTAAACACTTGTAGAACACCAGCACCTGCAGTTACAGTGAAAGGAGAAGTTGACCAAGACATATTCCCTTTCAATTCACAGATACCCAGCAAAAAAGCACAGAATTTCATTTTATTATTTTTTTATGTCCAATAAAACTTTATATTTTTTCTGTATAAATGTCATGCATATCTTAACTTGTGTGTATTCTATAGCAAATTTCAAGATATTGTTATAATGATAAATGAAAATGTTATGCCATTTAATATATTGATCTTGAGGCTGGGGAGATAGCTCAGTAGAATAAGTGCTTTCCTGACAAGTGCAAGGGTCTGAGTTTAATCCCTGGTTCTGCAAAAAATAAATAAATAAATTATATATATATATATATATATATATATATATATATATATATTTGTAATCAGTAACCTTGTTAAACTGACTTGTCATTATGACTTACTAATTCTCTTGGTTTTAATTTTTTTTTTTTTTTTTTGTATTTAGTACAGGGTCTACAGAGTCTACAGCAGATCGGGCTCATAGCGATCCCCCTATGTTCAGCCTCCCAAGAGCTGAGATCATAGGCGCACACCACTGTGCCCAGTCTCAGTTGCCATCTCAGTGCACCCCAGGGGCAGGGCTGGCATAGCAGGCCTGGGGTTCCAACCCCCGCCGCTGCACTCTCCCTAAGCCGGCATTTTAGTCCACTAAGCTATCTGGCCAGCCCCTAATATTTATTTTTTCATTTAAGTTTACCGACACAATTCAGGCATACATAATGACCACATTCATGATAGGAAATCTATTACCTGCACATGATATATCTTGGTTTTTCTTTTTCCCCCATTCTGCCACATTTCTCCCCATTCATAAAGTTCAGTTTTCATTTGGTCCTTCTTTCATCATTATTTTTCTTTTCCCTTCTTCTTTTTCCCCTCCTCCCTTCCTATTTCCCTTTCCTTTTGAATGGTTTATTTCTATTTCACAATGTCTATTTTTCACGTACGTTCTTATTTACATTCTCGGCTTCTCACACCAGACAGACAAAGCAATATTTACACAAATGTGTCCTATACACTTCATTTATGACAGTGGTCTCAAGGTCCATTCATTGAGCTATTTATGTCTCAATTTTATCTTTCTTTATGGCTGAGTAATACCTCATTATATTAAAAACATATCTTCTTCATTCATTAATTGATGGCATTTGCTTTACTTTCAATATTTATCTGTTACACCTGGGCCACCATAAACATGGGTGCACTTGTATCCCTGTGCTATGTTTTCACTTCTTGTGGGATGATACCCAGAAGGGAAATAGGTGGGTCAAGTGGGACCTCTAATCCTAGGTTTTGAGGAATCTCCACGCCTATTTCCACCATGGTTGCATCAGCCTGCACTCCCACCAATAGTGAAGAAGAGTTCCTTTTTCTCCACAGTACTTGTTGTTAGTTGTTTTCTTGATAAGAGCCACTCTTTCTGGAATGAGATGGAATCTCAGTGTCTTTTTAATTGGCATTCCTAAGATGACCAATGATGCGGAACGTATTTCATATATTTAGTTTTTTTAAAAGTACAAGGTCTATATGGTCTCCCTACACAGATCAGACTCATAGTGATCCTCCTATTTTCAGCCTCCCAAGCACTTGGGTTACAGGCCCATCCCACCATGCCCAGTCTCATTTGTACTCTCAGTGCACCCTGATGACAGGGCCAGCACAGCACTCTAGGATCCAACCCTGGTCCCTGCATCTGCCTAGAGTGCTTTAGTCCACTGAGCTATCTGGCCAGCCCTGTACTTACTTTCTGTTTATGCTTCTTCTTCTGAGAAATGTCTATTCATCTCAAATGTCCATTTTTGATTGGATCTTTCAAAACTGGGAGGTTCTGTTATTTCAGTTGTTCATATATTCTACTCCTTTGTCTGAAGAACAGCTATCATAATATTTTTCCCATTCTGTGGGTTGTCTGTGGAATGGTGTTCCAGCACTCTGTTCCGGATTTCTTTTGGTGTGTGAAAACTTTCTAGCAAGATGAGCTCCCAGTGTTGATTCTTTGTGATAACTCCTGGGCGATCTGGGTTTTATTCATAAAGTCTTTGCCTACACCTATCTTTTCCAGAGTTCTACCTCTTCTATTTTTCAGCAAATTTAGTGTATCTATTTCTATTTTAATATTTAGATCTTTGATCCAATTTGATTTTAGTTTATAGCACAGAGATAGACGTAGGTCTACTTTTAGTCTTTGGCATGTTCAGAACCAGTTTTTCCAGCATCATTTGTTAAAGAGGTTATCCGCCCAGTGAATATATTTGAGCTGTGTATCGAAGCTCAGGTGGCTGAGTGCATCTGGAGTTCTTTCTGCACCTGCTGATATTTTCCATTGATCCTCGAGTCTGTCTTGCTGCCAGAACCATGCTGTTTTTATCACAGTAGCTCTGTGGTACGCAGTAGCTCTACATGTCAGTGACTGTGTTGCCCCCTGACTTGCCGTTGTTGCTCAGAATTCCTTTTGCTCTTTCAGGACTCCTTTAATTCTAAATGGATTTTAGTAATTTTTCCTCTAGTTCTGTGAAGTATGCTAATGACATTTTGATTGGGACTGCATTAAATCTGTATAACAATATGGAATATGGCCATTTTCTCTCTGGTGGTTCTTCTTACCCAAGAACAAGGGATATATTTCCATTTTCTGATACCCTCTTCAATCTCCTTTTCCAGAGTACTCTTGTTTTCAATGTACAGATTTTTTTTTTTTTGCTTCCTTTGTATTTTTTTTTTTACTTCCTAAGTATTTTTTTATTCTATTGTGAAAGGTGTTGCTTCTCTATTTTCTCTCTCAATGAGTTCTTCATTTGTGTATAAGAATGCTATTGAGTTTTGAGTGTTGACTTTATATCCAGCAACACGACTGTATCTGGTTAATAAATCTAGAAGTCTTTTGGTGAAGTTTTTGGATTCTTCCACATAGAGTATTCTGCTATCTACAAATAATGATAATACAATTTATCCCTTTCCTATCATAATTTCTTTCTCATATCTTGTGTTTCTTTCTCTAATTGCTCTGGCCAATGTTTCCAGAACTATAGTAAATAAGAGTGGTGATAATGAACATCCTGGTCTTGCTCCTGATTTTAGGGTAAAAATTCTCAGTTTTTGACCATTTAGTATGATGTTGGATTTTAGCTTGTCATATATGACTTCCATCAGATTGAAATAAAGACCATTGATTCCAAGGCTGTAAACAGATGGATCACTATGAGTCTGATCTCACAGCGAGACCCTGAACACCCTGTAGACCTTTCTCTAAAATACGAAAAAGAAGAAGAAAAGGCCATTGATTTCAATTTTCTGTAGTGTTTTTAACATAAATGGTTGTTGGATCTTGTCAAATTCTTTTTCTCCATCTATTGAAATAACCATGTGTCTTAGTTACTCTTGACTCGTTGCTGGGACAAATACCTGACACTCAAAATGAAGGAAGGAAAGGCTTATTTAGCTCACAGCTGCTGGAGGTTTCAGTCCATATTCAGCTGGCCCAAGCCTGAGTGGAACAGGGCAGAGAGCATCCAGTTCATGGCAGCGGAACAGCAACAATCGCGATGGAGACAACAGACCAACCAGGGCACAGAGAGCAACAGCCTGAGTCTGTCTCTCTGTCTCTCTTTATATTACATTCAGGCTCTCTGCCTTAGCCTATTCACCTTAGGCCACACCAATAATCCCAGCTGTACTCAAACCGATAACCCCATCAGTACTATAACATATAATCCCAGTGGATCAAGAGTCAAGTAATCCCAGAAGTACTCAGACCCATAGTCCCGTCAGTACTAAAACACATAATCCCAGTGGATCATGACTCAAGTCTGAAACTCTAGAAGTCCCCGCCCCATGATTGCATGAGGCTATGGGGGGACAACTAGACATAAACCACAACACCATGTAATTTTGATCCTTTGCTCTGTTGATATGGTGTATCACATTTATTGATTGCATGTATGGCATCATCTTTGCATCCCTGGTTTCAACCCAGAGATAGAAGGAAGGTTCAACCTGTGCAACTTTTTTTTAAAATTTTATTTTATTTTTCTTAAACCCCATTTATTTGTTTGTGTTATGGCCAGCTCAGCCTGCCCTAGGGATGGGGCTGGCGCAGCATGTGGTGCCAGGGATTGAGCCACGGTCCCTGCAGTTGCCTATACTTTCCAATGCAGGCTCTTTAGACCACTGAGTCATCTCACCAGCCCTCAACCTGTGCAACTTAATAAGTATAATTCAGTACTTAAGCAGGATCAAGGTAAGAAAAAAACATGACTATATCAATGGATGCACAAAGGCATTTGAAAAACCTCAGCATCGGTTCATGACCCAGACCTTGAAGAAAATAGGCATACAGGACCATACCTGCATCAGATAAAGGCTAATTCTGAGCAACTAATAGTCAGCATTCTACTGCATTGCCCTAAAAATCAGGAACATGGCAAGAACATCCACCATTATCTTTTCTCTTTGACATAGTACTTGAAACATTAGCCAGAGCAATTATGTAGCAGAAAGATGTAAAAGGGATAGGTAGAGAAAAGGAGTTCATTTGGATTATCGTTATGTGCCAGTGACATGATACTCTACATAAAAGTCCCAGAGAACCCCACCAAGAGACTCTTAGAATTAATAAAAATTTCAGCAAAGTAGCAGGATACGAGATCAACATACAAAAGTCATTAGCATTTGTGTTCATCAGCATTGAACTGTAGGGCTGGCCAAACAGCTCAGTGGATTAAAGCTCCTGCAAGCAGGTGCAGGGGCTGGGGGTTCAATCCCCAGGCCTGCTGTGTGAGCTCTGCTCCCGGGGTGTGCCTAGATAGTAATTGAGACTGGGTATGGTGGCTTGCACCTATAATCCCAGCTCTTCAGAGACTGTAAACAGGCAGATCACTAGAAGTCCAATGTAATAGTGACACTTTGAACACCCTGTAGACCTTCCCCCGCAAAAAAGAAAATATTGAACAGCATGAGAAGGAAATCATGGAAGCAATATCATTCAC
>PVKN010022939.1:0-14981 GCA_004027915.1 Capromys pilorides | reverse complement strand
CTTTGTATTTGCTAAATTGGCATTAGTGTTTCACTTTATTAAAAACATGCTCAGCCTTACACGTTAAATATATGTTTATGCTTTACCGGATCAAACTGAGCTTTTTAGTAGATTGGCATCAATAATGATTACATAATGACTTTAGACATTTGCATTTCATTAATATGTAAGTAAAGCATTAGTACAGTGGCACCTGAGTTCATGAATTTAATTTTTTGTTCCATGATTCTGGAGAAGGTGGCTCCATTCATGTTCATGTGAGGATAATCCCCACGGTTGTGTTCATCACCTTATCAATGTGAAGCTTGCAAATAGAAGCAAAATTTTGCTGAAAACTTCAGTTTGTGAACCCAATTATTTTAAACAGAAGCATCTGTGAACTGATACCTTCCTTTTCTCACTGCTGAGTCTACCGGACAGCCAAGGTTAAAGGAGAAAAGGGTTATTTAGCATAGTTTGTGAGGTTTCAGGCCATTATCAACTGAATCCAAGGCAGCAAGGGGACACATGGCAGAGGGACAACAGTTCACGGTGGAAGAAAGCACCAAAAGCAACAAGAGGGAGGGTGGAAGACAAGCCTCTTTCTGTCCCCTTGTCCTATGCAGTCTACTGGAATTAGGTTGGTGCTGGTCCAGTCTGGACTGACCCAGCAGTCACCCACCCTTAATCACAGCACCTCTAATCCCAGCATTTCACTATGAATCAGTCACACACTCTAAATTCAGCTATCTCCAAGAACTCTGTGACTCCTTGTGGCTTTGGCAGGGCATCTGGACACGAACCATGATAGCTGAGTACCTTTTTGCAAATATTGGGCCCAATATTCTGTGTTGCTTTTATTTTTTTCCTTAAAAAAAATCAGTATTTCAGTTTAAATTGCAGGTTACTGCTGCTAAACATATTTTTAAGCACGTTCTACAGGACAAGGTTATTGGGTGTCATAATCAGTTGTCACAGATAGGTTGTAGTGAGTCATAGTTTGGGAATGTTTTACCTTTCCCACTGCTGAGACAAAATACCTGACATCCAAACTTAAAGGAAGAAAGGTTTATTTTAAAAACACACAGTTTGTAGAGGCTTAAGTCCATAGTCAGCTGGCTCCAAGTGGTGTAGCCTGACGAGAATCTGTTCATGCCAGGTAGGAAGGAGACAGCAAGCCTCCAGCCTTTCCCTTTCATCCATGCAGGCTGCAAGCCTATAGGATAATGCCGCCCACGCCGAAGGTGGACCTTTCCACTGCCCACAAGCAGCAGTGCTAAGTCAGCGGACTGATCTACATATCATATCCTTAATCCAGTGTCTCTCACCCATGATCTAACCACTCCCATAAGCCCCACCTGGGAGTCGTGAGGCTTGGGGGACATTGTACATATACAGTAATACCATGGTTCATGATTTTAATTCTTTCTGTAATTTTCATGACAAACCAAACTGGACAAGAATTGAACCAAATTCAATGGTTAGATTCACACCTTATGGCAAAATTTGATTCAGTTTTTGTCCAATTTCAGTTTGTGACCAGAATCTGGCTCTGGTCCCTAAAACATTCATGCCCTTTCCTTTATAGAAAAATGCATTCAATCCATCTCAAAGAGTTGCCACAGTCCTAACAGATTTACCATTGCTGAAAAGTCCAAGTTCAAATTCTCCTGTGAGATTTAAGGCAGACTTCAAGCCTCTATAAAAATAAGAGGCTAGACACTTCTAATATACAGTGGTATAAGATAAACATTCTGTTCCAAAAGGTACCAATAGCCAGGTAAAAGTGAATAGAACCAAAGCAAGATCAAAATGCAGTAGGGCAAATAGTAAATCCTATAGTTCTCTGTCTACCACCCAAGGCAATCTGTGGGAAAATGTGAACTTCAAAGGCTGTGGTAGTTCCACCCCTGTGGTACTGTCTGTGGTTGTAGCCTTCATGGCTTTCCTGTTGGACTGGCCTTCCTCAGATCCATACTGACTTCTCCAGCCTTTGGGGAGTAGAGGTCTTCTTTTACTTTCACACCCACAACTTTAAACACTGTCCTCCCAGAGCCACCCTGCTTGGCCTTCCACACTTGTACCTGAAATCTGGGTGGAAGTCTTGCTGATCCCACAAGTCTTACATTTTGCATGTAGGTAGGCTTCGTTCTGTCTTGGATATAGGGGTTAAGTGCCTGGATTGCCACATACTATGTATCAAGTCCTGAGGAACAACTTCCCTATGATGAAATTCAAAACTGTTTAAGTCACTTAGCTATGTCATTTGCTCTTAATTCTCAATGTAGAGCTTCCTAAAAATACCTGACAAACTGGGCCTGGTGGTGCATGGCTGTAATCCTAGTACTAGCTAGGCTGAAGCAGGAGCAAAGTTCAAAACCACTGTGGGTTACATGGTGAGTACAAGGACAGCCTGTACTACATAGCAAGAGGCTGTCTCAAAACAACCAAAACAAAAATGCTGACAGTACCCATGCCACAGCCTGGATATTGAGCTGCCTTGAAATTTTCCTCCATGTCCTTAGTCTCCTTTACAGTTATATGACATGAACAAAATGTAGACAGTTGTTTTCCCACAATGTAACACATATGGCCTGGACTCCAACAAAGTGGAGTCTTTGTTCCCAACTGAAGTTTCACAAACCCAGTCTCTTTCATCAGCTTTTTAAAAATCAGCATTCTGGTCTTCAGAGCTCTGACTGGAAACTCCCATCAAGCTCAATTTATAGCAGTCTTGAATTCAACCTGCATCTCAAAACCTTTCCAAACTCCTCCAACAAAACACTTGTAAAGGCAGTCACATAATCAGTTAATCACCACAACAGACCCACTTCCCTGCACCAAAATCTGTCTTAATCACTTTCCCCATTATTGAGACACAATACCCAACATGAACAATTTAATTTGCTTCACAGTTCGTAGAGGTTTCAGTCCGTAGTCAGCTAACTCCAACACAGGATGCTATAGTGCAAACGCCTGAGCTAAGAAAAGCTGCTCACCTCGGAGCTTGAAGGGAGGAACTGAGAAGGAAAAGAAAACACCTCCAGGGCACACCCCTGGAGACGTCCCTTTTCCAGCTAGACGCTACCTCCTAACAGGTTTTCTTCAGCTGTCAACCCCTGTAGTTGTCACCTTCCAGACTCCACCTATGTGTGCCTGAGGTTCTTGGGGAAATCTAGATGTAAACCAGAACCGTTGTTATCTGTAACAAAACGAAATATTAGGGAAAAGTCTGTCATCTGCTGGGCTACTCAGCAGTAGGGTTTAATTTTCTTAACCAGGGCCATCAGTAAGAAATGGGGTTTATATTGTGACACACTGTACACACAGGCTCAGCATGGTGGAAACTAGTGGTTACAAACTTCCGTTACAAATAACAGAAACTAGTGTTCCACAGAACAGTAAGCATACTGTGTCATCTATATTACATTTTGTATTTATTTTTTGAATTATTGGCTTTTTAAGTGGTCTTCGTGACTCAACATGTGACCTCACATTTTATTTGGAAGCACTATCCTGAATCATTCAATCTAGGAGCACTAAATGTGACTATCTGTAATATTTTACAGTGGATTATTTCTTGCCTCGCAATGCTGTGTAAGGGTATAAAAATTAAATTGCTTCCTAATACTAATTCATAATAACTAACTCATAATTCCCAATAATTCATTAGTAAATTATTCACTGCACAAAACTTAAAAGAGTAACTTTTAAAAAAATATTTTCTTGGTGCAGAGTCTCACTACACAGCTAGGACTCATAGTGATCCTCCTGTCTCAGCCTCCCCCATGCTGGGTTTACCAGCTTGTACCGCCCCACCCAGTTTTGGGGCCCGCACAGTGCACCTGGGGTTCGGGGGCCGGGATAGCATGCAGCACCAGGGACTGAACCCTGCTCTTGTGCTTGCCAGGCAGGCACTTAGACCACCAGGCTACCCCCTCCCCAGCCCCAAGAGTAGCTTTTGAGGGAAGCATTTAGTACTGTTTCCTGTGCATACTAGACTGTGAGGTTGTGTTTCTTCTGTAGTCTTGTTCGTTCTAATAATGCAGGATAGCCCTTGTCTCCTAGAAACCTCGAGTAGATCATGGGACATTCTGTAGGTTAAATATCCCTAGTCCAAAAATTTGGAATTCAAACTGCTCCCAAATCAAAACTTTTAGCACACACAACACAACGCTATGCAGAAAGATTCCACCTGACAGCCGTAATATAGATGCATTAGAAATACAGTATAAAATTACTTTTGGGCTACATATGTAAGGTGTACATGAAAGAAAAGTAAGTGAAAGTCATGTTTAGACTTGGAATCTGTTCCCAATATACCTTCCTATGTATATTTAAATATTCTAAAAACTGAAATATTTCTAGTGCAAAGCATTTCAGAAAGGGAAATGTCCATCTAGTAGTATTCAGACTTCACGACTGCAGGATCATCATTGCTACACCTTGCTGTGAAGAAGGTTTGGAGAGGTTCGCTGCGTTGGCCTAGGGTGATATTGATTCAGTGAAACAGATGAAGACAGTAAAACAAATGAAGTCTGTGATTACAGTGTCTTCCAATTGCTTGGTAAAGTTACCCTGGAGAATCATTGTGAACCCTTACTTAAAACATTTAGGAGTGTTATTTCTCATACTTTCTATCCTTTTAAAATTAATAATTCAAATGTGGAAATCCTACCTCATATTAATAATTGAATGCATATTAGTATTTTCTTCTTTAGTGGATGCCTCTACAGCTCTCTGTTAATGAAATCTTAATGTTTTTCTTTATAAATTGGTTATAGAATTTTATCCTAAATTCCAAATATATCCATTTTCTGGTTTCCAGTGAACCTAACAAAATATTTTACGTAAGTACGTAAAATAATTCTCTAACACAAAATTTTGATGCGCCTGTTAATAATCTATGAAGACAGTGAAGTGTTAATGTGCTTAAGGCTGAGCCCCTGCACTTACTAGCTGTATAATTAACAGCAAGTTAATATTCTCAGCATTTTAATTTCCTAATCTGTAGTGTGGATATCGTAACTCATAAGGTAATGAATATAGTGCTTCTTAAATAGTAATCCTAAAACATCAATAATTAAGTTTCAGCAGGAATGGGTACAAAATCCAAGAATTTACCTATATTTGTAAGATAGTATACTGCCATGTAATTTCTTAGAAACTAGGTCAGTTGTCTTTTTTATATTGAAACAGATTACATGCCTAATCTGATAGCACATTTCCATGTTGTCCATTGTTTTCTCCCATTTTAAACCCTCACAGAATGTGCTGTAGATCTTACAGCAGCCTCGAGAGCTCTGTGCCTTATGCCTTGAGCCTTTGCCAGGCCCTAGAGACCTAACCATGTCGGGTATCGGTGGTGGCAGTATGTTTCTGGAGCCCACAAGGAACTGCAGTAACCTTTAGTCCATGTACTTCAGATATAAAAATGGTACATAGGAAGCAGTGAGCGTATAATTTGAGTATGTGTCATACAGTACTCGTTTGTTCTGACCATATGCCTTTTTATTAATATCAAAAATTATGCACAAGATGACATTTTTAAACAATTTACATGTTAGCCTGTGTGACTAACATAAAAACTGTTTAAAATTGATATCTCGTCTTTTTGATAAATTGATTCCAGAAAAAAGTTTGTCTTTGTATAAAATTACCACCAGCAACATTAAATAATATGGTTTAAGCTACCTTATTTGCATAGCATTGCTGTGGACAGTATAAAAAATAAGTATTAGATACTATCTTTATCTTTCTGATATGCCCGAATATACAGTCACTGAATATATTTGACAGTGTTGGCTTAGACAGAAATAATAGTTTTTAAAATAATTTGATTTTTTTAAGTTTCAAAATACTTTTCCACCCAAAACATTGCTTTTGCTAGGCCACTTTAGGAATTCTTTCATTTCTTATAACTCATTAGCAGGTCAGGAGAGGGGTGGAGAGATAGCTCAGCAGACTAAGCGCCTGCTTTGACAAGTGCAGGCATCAGGCTTCAATCTCCTGTCTCTCATGCAGTGCTTGCCCCGCCCCTGGGGTGCACTGAGCCCGTGAATGAGTCCAGGCATGGTGGTGCACGTCTGTATTCCCAGTGCCGGGGAGGCTGAGCACAGGAGGATCGCTATGAGTTCGACCTGCATAGTGAGACACTGTACCAAATACATAAAATGAAAAAAAAGAAGGTCAGGAGTTGGCCTGTAGGACTAATGATGACAATTATGTATTTATTTGTTTGTTTTGTTTTATTTATTTGTTTATTTTTTGGTACCAGGGATTGAACTCAGGACCTTGCACTTGCCTGACAGGCACTTGTGCCAATGAGCTATCTCCCCAGCCTGACAGTTGCGTATTTAATTTGGTGTATTTTAACTCATGTAGGCTGCAGTGGGTAATTCATAAATAGTAGAGGTTTGTCACACTTCTAGAGGGTGAGAATTACATACTCAAAGTGCCACCAGATTCAGCGCCCAGTCAAAGTCTGTTCTTCATGGATGGTGCCGCTTGCTGCATCCTTACTGTGGAGTGGGCAAAATGAAGCCTCTGACAAGGGCACTTATACGTTGCGTGAGGGCAGAACCCTCATGACCTAATCACTTCCTGAGGTCTCCACTCTCCATCTGTCACACTGGGGGTTAAGTTTTGTCATGTGAACCGGGGAGATAAATGCTAAGACTGCAGCAGTATATTTAGTACTTTTATCTTCTCTATCCAAAAGAGAACTCCTAAGCAACTAAGTAGCTCCTTACTCTCCCAAATTATATATTTATATGGTTTCCTTTCTCTACTTTTGGGACCAGCAACCCAGACTTTGGCCTTGAATAGTGTTGGCTAATACAGTGAAAGATTGGGTCCCTTTCTTACAGCAGGTGAACACACACGTTTGTGAAGGCTGACAGGAAGGTCTGTTACATTACACATGCACACATGGGCTAACTTGACTTAAAATTTGTAGTTTATTTTTTAAGAGCCAGGGGGAGGAGGTAAGAAAAGAATTTCTCAATGGGCTATTCATTTTTCACACAACAGTACTGACACAAAAAAAGCCTGTTTTTAGTAATCTGGCTTTAAGGAGCCATATTGCTTACATAAACCCTTTGTGTGCTTTTGCTCCCAGCGGCCAACACCTACTCTTGAAGTGTTGGTACCTTTGTTGAGGAAAGCTGCCATCAGGACGATATGCAGGAGCTCTGCAAGTAGAGAGCTGGGACCCACAGCAGCCTGCACTCAGGGAGAGGCAGCCAGAGAGCTAAGCACTTCGCTGTCCCCAACTGACAAATGAGTGCCTCAGTTAAGGTAGCATACCTTCCAGTGCTGTTTTAAAAGCCTCTTCTTGATGACAGAATATGTTTGTTCCAAAGGTTATGCAAACATGCCATCTGATTTTGTAGGAAAAAATTCCACACGCATGTAGGTAGGGAGGCAGTAGCTTCTGTTGCTGCCATCAGCGCAGCCCCGTCTGGAAGCCTTGCTTCGAAGGCTGTTCTGGATGTCATCTAACAACCTCCTATATTTTTTCCTTTGAGAAAGGACTCTGCTTTGAGCCATCTCCTCTCCAGGGAGGAGCATGATCCTGGCAGTTAGGCTCCTCGCCCTGCATGTCCACTACAGCAGCCTTTTCTGTCTCAAAAGTGCCCCAGGAAATTACACAGTCACTCAAAACTCTTACCTCATACTCTGGGTTTTTTAATAATCTTGACAATTCAGATCTTACTTTTCTACATAATTTAGTGTTATATAGTCTAAATAGTATCTTTGACCTAGCCAGCATCCTTAGTGCTTTGGGTAAATTTGCAAATCCTCACCAAATGGGAATTTTGTTGTTTTAAAAGAGGACATCTTTTTGACTGAGTGTACTGGATTAAAGATAGCTGCAGATTCTTTGACACAACTTGCATCAAGAAGTAGAATCTGGGTTGGCCTGTGACTACTTCCAATTCAGTTCTGCAGAAGTGATGGTAGCCCATTCTGGGCCTACTTTTTAAAGGGATGAGCAGCTTCCACCTTGGTCTCTTGGACTACTGAGCTGACGCGTAAGAGAGCAGTGGTGAAGGAGCCCTGAGAACATGAACGGGAGAAGGCGCTCCTCCGGCTGCTCCCGCCAGTGTGCCAGACCTGGGGCGAAAGCATCTTTGACCTCCAGCCCAGCCCCAACCCCCAGTTGTTCACCCCAGTAGTAGCCCAGTTAATATAATGTGAAACAAAAACTCCACCCAACTGAGTTCTCAAATTCTTGACCCCAGCATCATGATGTGTACAATAATAAAATGGTGTTTAGAGCCCTTAGGCTTGGAGGTAGTTTTATATGGAGTGACAGTTTCTAGAACAAGAAGACTTTTTTTTTTCAGTAAGCATGTTGACAGTTTTAAAAGTTGTTTTGGTAAAATGATGCTGTTGACTATTTGTATTTTTTAATGATCTTTAAAATATTTTTTGAAAATGATGAAGTGATACATAGTGATTGTATGTATCTTCACTCTTAAAGTGTGATAAATGGAACCTCTTTCATCTGCGCTTGAAGTTTTTCCAGTGTCTTTCTACTACTGCTCCTGTCCATGCATAATGATCCTTGAAGATCATATTTAATTTTATTAAGAATATATTAAGGTTCAGTTTCATCAGAATTATGCACACACATACCCTCTATAACTTTGTAAGTTTGTATTGGCTCAGCCACCTTTTCCCATTGACTTATGTTCACAAAAAGGTGTTTTCCTTCTATTTGATTATGTTCTGCTTCAGTTTTGACCTTGAATGCAGAAAACACCCAATAACTGTTTGCTAAACATACCTCAGGTCATTCATTACATTTTGCATTTTGACCACCACACCCACACACACAAAACACCCCTGAGGCTTAGTGTCTGAAATCATTGTAAGCATTTCAGCACCTAATGTAAGACACCCTAAATATACAAAGCATCCAGATAGTGTACTGGTGGCCAGGAGTCAGTCTGTGGAGAACACTGTCAGACTTGAAGACTCTTCAGTGACACGTTTCACTTCCTATGACTAAGAATCCAGAACTGATTCTGTGCTGGGAAATATTCCTAGCCCTCGCCTTACTCAGATCCCAGATGGAGTTTCACAGAGCGCAGTGTATGGCAGAAACAAGCCTAACTCAGGACTCCTAATATTAAGCCAAGATGTAAGTTTTGTGTGTGTGTTTTTGGGGGGAGGTTGTTGTTGTTGTTTTGCTCTCTTTTATCTTACCTTATCTTAGGACTTCAGTGCCGCACTCCATATCTAGTGACTTTGTAATATTTGTAGCAGTAAGATTAATAATGATACGTCTGTGTGGAGAAGAGGGCAGATTGTAGCCTGTGATGCTACTGAAAATAGTACCTATCTTATTTTTCTCAACTCTTTCCCACAAAGATGACTTGTTCTTAGGCTACATGGTTAGATTTGGCCATACTTGGCCAGGGACCTGGAAGCCAGAGAGAGGAGATAAAATACTAACAGTTGTAGTACATTTTTACAGCTATGTCACTACAATTAAGATTCTAGAATTGACTTGCTAACAGATGGTTTGAGAGGACTTAGAAAAGAATAATTAGCATTTCTGTAGTATTTTACAGTATCCATAATACTTTAATGGATAATTCATGTAAGCTGTTTAGCACAGAGTCTGACACATACCAAGCTCTCTAAAGCTGCTAGCCGTTAATACCCTCGTCTTCCTCAATGTTGCACTTTCATGTTTCTGTTTTGTATAGAAGGAACCAAAGCTCAGAAAGGCCTGATGACATGTTCAGGGGAACAGAAGCAGGACTTGCTGCGAGGTCTCTTAAATCTAGACCCAGTTCTCTCTGGCTTGTACTATGCTCCATCTTTATTTTAGACAGTGGATAAATTATTGTTGACTTTGATTGCACTGTAGAGCTGCTGCATATTTTTATGGAGATCTGTGGGGACTGGGAGGAGTCCCTAAATACAGTGGTTTAAAATGAGTATTGTGAAAATGGAGTAGTGGTAAAGAGGCAAGAAATTGGAAAGGAGACCAATAAGGAAACTGTTGGAACAGCTCGATTGTGTTATTTTGGAAAGGAGGAAAGATTTTTAGTGGTTATGAAAGGAAAGGGATAGATCTTCTCATGGCTAATAATTCCTGATTTTCCTGTTTTGTGCCATCACTACTCCACTATACCAGTGGTTACAGCCCTTCATACCCCAAACCTAGAAACAACAGAAGACTTTTGGAGACTTCCTGCCTCATGTCCCTTGCCCTACAGTGAGATTTCTTACAACTTTCTATTTCACTTGTGTATCCTGACTTTGTTTTTTTTTTTTTTGAGCCGATTTCCCTGTGCCCCTAACTTCCCAACTGCTGGGGCTGGGCTTGAACTTGTGATCCAATAGAGTACAGGGATTGCAGGAGTGTACTACCATGTCTGGCTGTTAACTTCTTTTACTTTATTTAGAGTTGCCTGAACCATGTCAAAATATCTATAATTTGTCATTGTCTGGTAGGTACTGTTGGAGGCCATGCACTCTGCCAAAAATAATGAACTAGCTTCCTTCTGCAATGTGTATTTCCTTTCTTTGGCTTTTTTTATGTGTGCTGTAGACCAGTCAAGCCCATGCCAGTTGACCCAGTTAATTAAGGTATATCACATTTAATTGATAGGCTCCTCTTCCTCTCCTGAGTTACATACTTTTGGGGAAAAGAAATGCTAATTCTTTTGGCGTCACAATCTTAGTTCTGTAGAAAGGTGGATTGTAGAAAGAGTGCTTTGGCTTTTTATAAAACAACAAAATAACAAAGCTTTATTTGGTGCTGTTGTTACCTAATAATTTAGAAATAAGGCATATTTCAGTATCTTCTTATAACAGTAAAATTCTTTTGATCAGTGCTTTTCTAGTCATAATTTAAAAGTTCCTGTAAGCCTTAGCTATTCATAGTTTTGAAGCATCTTAAATCTTCTGTATTCACTGGTAACTTTTTAAAAAGTAGTTGTAATTGACTATAATTGTGTAGAAGATGCATGTGAATTTTCATTCATGAATGCTTTTTGCTAAGGAATCTGAAATGAAGAGTGCTGAGAAGATAAGTACTATAATTTAATCCAAATATAAATTTAAGTAACAGTTAAAACGGTTTGCTTATTCCTGAGCAGTAGACTCAATATAACCTTTTCCAGTGCAGTAGTTAGGCCTATTTTTTAATGCACAGGTTTTGGCTTTCAGCTCCCACCAGAGATAAAAATGCATACTTTCTGCCACAACACCTTTTTCCCTTTGCTAAATGAAAGTTGTATTTTCTTCCCATATGTGCCCCAGCTTGTGTTTTCTGTGCTGTTTAAATTCTGTAAAAAGTGACATGCGTGGTTGACAGATTTTTAAATGAAATTTTTTGATTGAGTGACTAAAAGTACATGAAAATTTTACTGTGCATGTAAGTATCAAATAGAGATCAGTAACTGCTGTCCTCTAGCGTATTTTGGATAGCTGGCTATTGTGCTTTTTAAAAAGAGAATTAACTGGTTTAGACAGTTTTTGCCTTTGGCTTCTAACTGACAAGGTTTTAGGCTTTGAGTTGTGAACACTTCCTTACACATAACGTGTTTCTGACATGGGTGGTCTCTTATTTCTAATCACAAAAGGCCATACATGTTAAGTAGTCATCATATTTTTTCCTTTTAACATGGACTTTTTAAATATTATGACATCTTGCTGCTTAAAAGAATTGTAGATGCAATTTATAGATCTAATACTGAAGAAAATATTTGAAATGATTATCATTTTCATTTCCAATAGTATTCCATATACTTTTGGTTAACCAGTTTTGGATATAAATTAAGCAGCATAGGGTTGAAACAGAACTTTAAAATTGTTTGCCAGGATTCATCTGATTAATAAATTGATGAACCTAATTGTGCATCTTACACAACTTCCAATACTATGAAAGGCATGTATGTACCTTCAGTGTATCTTCAAGGATTTTCTGCAATTCCTATATTAATAAAGAAATTGTTAAAAAAAAAAAAAAAGAAACAAAGAAATTGTTACTTTAGGGACTTACTGATTTTTCTGTTTCATTTTATTTTTTATTGAGGTACCATTTTTCTGCAGTAGAGTGCACAAACCTAGGTGAACAGCCAGATTCCCACATGTCACCACATCTCAGATGCAGCGGTAGGACTGGCAAGCAGCAGGCCAGGCTCCTCCAGTTGCATTCTAGTGCCTTTCAGACACCAAGCCCCATGCTCAGCTTCGCGCTTCTGTCACTCATCTATATTGTGCTGTACAGTGTTGGTTAACTCGTTCAGTGAGATGCCGTGTACTTCTTGTGTGAACATACTGTGATTTCAGTATGTACTCTGTTGGAGGGCATCTGAGCAGTTTGTAAGTGAGGGTGTCTGTGATGAGGATCCTTTGAACGAGTGCACATCTTTAGGTAGATGTGTGTCTGTCTTCTCTTGCTGCGTACCTAGGAGTAGAAACATTACTGACAGTTCACCAGTGTGTACGTCCAGCTTTGGCAAACACTACGAAATGATTTTTCCAAAGAAATTACAACTTTTTCCTTCATTAAGAATTCCTGTCTCTCCACATCCTGAATTTGATATTGTAAGCTTTTAATTTTAGCTAATCTAGTAAGATTCTAGGTCTCATTGTTATTTTAGATTTTGTTTCTCTGATGTGTAATCACATGGAGCAAATTTTCAGGTGCTTGGTAGCCATTTGGATGTCTTGAGAAAGAAGCAGTGAGGTACTGTGTTTGCCTTAAAAACTGGATGGCATGGTACTTTCATTACTTGCAGTAGTTCCTTGTATATTCTAGAAACAAGTCTTTAATCACATAGCCGTGTCGCAGACACTTTTCCACAGTCTTCGGCTTACCTTTTCATTTGCCTAGTTGTTTCTTTTAACAAGCATACATTAAATAAGACTACCAAGTTGACCCAGCACCGTTTATGCAAAAGACCCTTTTACCAATCAATTGTACATATACCTTTGTCCTGAACAAGCAAATCTGTGCATGTGAGTCTGTTCTTGGGCTCTCTGTTGTGTTTCGTCTTTGAATTTTGTTCTCTTATGCCTTACCCACACTGCCTGAAGTTAGTGTAGCTTTATAGTAAGTCTTGGTAGCCAATGTTTGATCACCCAGCTTTGTCTTGTCCTTCAGATTTGTTTTGGCTCTTGTGTTTCTGTAGAATCCTTTATATTTCCAAGAATCAGCCTGTCATTTTTCTTGAAAACAAAAATGTGTTGGCATTTTGATAGGAATTGCCTAGCATCAATAATTCAATTTATAGTGAATTGATAGAGATATTAATATTAGGTCTTGATATTCTTCTGTTTTTAGGTTTTTTTACGTTTATCTAATCTTGCTTATTTTCATTGTTTATGTTCACAACCTTTTTTCTGCTATTTTATGTTACTTGGTGATACTGTAAATGGTTTATTTTAATTGGATGTTTTCTAAACTTAATGCATCTGAGTTCTGCATATAAATTGAACTACAGCTTTGCTTTTTGAAAGATTTATAAGCTGGGTATATAGCTCAGCAGTGGAGTACTTGCCTAGCATGCGTAAGGCCTTGAGTCAGTCCCCAGTAACACACGCACACACACAGGAGTAAAAGCTTACCAGTATGTTTATAGACATAATTTTATGTTGCTATTCCCTTTGTTTCTTTTTTCTATTCTTGTGCCTTTGTTCACTGGCTAGAATAAAATCGGGCTTAAAATTTCCCCCTTTTTGAACTTAATTTTTTATTTCCTTTATTATAAAGCATAAATTTTATGAATAATGACTATCTTACCTTTCATTAAAGTTTTATAATTGTAAATTCATGCACCATTGTAAGGACTAGGATTCCATTACTGTTGACCTCGTTTTCCCCAGTGGTAACACTTGCAAAGTCATGGCAACATCCATCGCAGGACAGTGACACAGAACAGTCATCCTTACAGCATCCCTCATTGGCCCTCTAGAGCCTTTCCCACTACCATCCCCAGCTTTATAATTAAGCCATTTGGTAGGAAAATAATTATTTTATAAATTTTAAACTAAGATTATTTTTAGAGTTTATTAAGAACACAATGACATACTCAAACTTGTACAAGAGATTGTATTGGCTAATGATATTAAAACATCACAGTACAAGTGCATTAGAAAGAACAGGTATAATAGGCATATAGTAGTTTCCCATGAGGGTCTAACATTTTAAGTCATAAGATAAATCTATATTTGGAAAATTGCCTAGAAACCATTTCTTATTCCTTTTTTTTTTTCTTCTTCTTCTTCTTTTGGTCAAAAGCACTACCTACTGTCTTCTCCAATAAACCCATTATCATATTTTTGTGTTGCTTGCAGAATGCAGTCATGCACCTCAAAGCAGTACTTGGTGTCAAGCATGGGCCATATAATTGAAGGCATATAGTACTACGTAGTGCAGGTGTGTGTGGAGTAAGCTGTACTAATGTATTTAGGCTTGTTAAAGTACACACCATGATGTTTACAAAATCATTCAATCACCAAACTATGTTTCTGTGACCTTATCCGTCCACCATTTAGGGACCTGTATTTTATCTCTTTTTTTTCCAGTCAGTTTTATTGGCACATTTTAGATATACACAATGATCACTTACCATAGAGAATTTGTATTGTCCACGATATGTCTGGATTCTTTTTTCCCCAATCCCCTTCCCTTCCTTCAATCCCTTCTTCCCCTCCTCTTTGCCCTTGTTTTCCTTATTGCTCTTCACATTTCAACCATGCTGGTTTTCTTTTTGTTTCCTGACTGTGGCTACCACTTTCTTATCGACCATGTATGTTGGGTTTTCCTCTATGTAAAATGTTCTGTCTCTCATTTCTGCTCCTTGGCTGACTCATCTCTCAAACTTCAAGCCTCTGCTTAGATTTTATCACTTTTAAAAGCCTTTTGGCTTACCTCTTGTAACTCTGGCCTACACACACTACTATGGTTATCATGGCTATTGTTTCTACAAAATGACTACCATTATGTTTTTTTTTGTTTTTTGTTTTTT
>PVKN010022938.1:0-14978 GCA_004027915.1 Capromys pilorides | reverse complement strand
ATTTATTTATTTATTTGTTTGCTTGTTGTGTTTGTTTCTTTATTTATTCATTTTGTGGCTGGCTCAGCCTGCCCTGGTGGTGGCGCTGGCGCAGCATGTGGTGCCGGGGATCGAACTGCAGTCTCCGCAGTTGCCTGAGCCCTCCTAAGCAGGCGCTTTAGACCACTGAACCATCTCGCCGGCCCTGTTGTTGTTTTTTTAAAGTTTATTTTATTTTATTTTTTTAAACCTCATTTATTTACTTATTTGTGCTCTGGCTGGCTCAGCCTGCCCTGGGGGTGGGGCTGGCGCAGCATGTGGTGCCAGGGATTGAACCGCAATCCCTGTGGCTGCCCAAGCGTGCCCAAGCAGGCGCTCTAAACCACTGAGCCATCTCGCAGGCCCCTCAATTTCTATTTTGAGGGCCGGCGAGATGGTTCAGTGGTCTAGAGCGCCTGCTGAGGAGGGCTCAGGCGACTGCGGGGACTGCAGTTCGATCCCCGGCACCACATGCTGCACCAGCGCCACCACCAGGGCAGGCTGAGCCAGCCACAAAATGAATAAATAAAGAAACAAACAAACACAACAAGCAAATAAATAAATAAATAAATAAAATTAAAAAAAAAAAAAATTCTATTTTGAGACAAGATCTTGCTAAATTACTGAGGCCCAGCCCACATTTATGCTCTTCCTACCTCTGCATCCCAGAGAGCTAAGATTACAGGTGGCACCCACTGTATGTGGCTTCCACATCTTTTTGATTTGCAAACAGTTTTTGCACATGCCAGGACAAAATGTGTTAATAGTTTATTTTATTTATGAAATTCAATATACATAATAGCCTTTGCCAGTTTTGGGCAATGACAAACATTTTTCTCCCAACCCATCACCCATCTATAAACTCCCTATCTTGTGTTTATTGAATGAAGATTATTTATTTATTTATTTATTTATTTATTTATTTATTTATTTATGTGTTTTTGAGACAGGGTGTTACGGTTTGTGTATAGGTGTCCCCTCAAAGCCTCGTGTAAATCATGGGGCAGCTTCTGGAATTCCTAATTGATTATTGTGGAAATGGGTGCTGCCTCTCCCCTGGGGCAGGTGATTTGCATTTCAATGTAAGGTAGGAAGGCAAGTTAGCTGTCTGGGCAGCTGCTAGCTCTCTCCCAGTGCTCTTGCTCTTAGCCACCACCATGGAAGGTTGCCCTCTGCCATGTGCCACTCTGCCTTGGAGCCAGCTGAATATGGACTGAAACCTCCCATAACTGTGAGCTAAATCAACCTTTTCTTCCTTCCTTTGAGTGTCGGGTATTTGTCCCAGCAATGAGAGAAGAGTAACTAAGACACAGGGTCTCACTATGCAGTTCAGGCTGGCCTTGAGCTCACTTTTGTAGCCCAGGCTAATCTCAAACTCGCACTGATCCTCCTGCCTCAGTCTCCCAAGGGCTGGGATGACAGGCATGTGCCACCATGTCTGGCTGAAGATCTTTAATTTTGATGTAGTCAAAGCCATCATTGCTTTGCATGATCACTTAGTTGATCACTTTTGGGGGGTGGGGGTGGAACAGAGCATTGAACTCAGGATCTTGCGCTTGCCAGGCAGGCGCTTATTCTACTAAGTTATCTCCCCGGTCCCAGTGTGATCACTTTTTACATGCTGATATTCACTCCTTAGGGAAGTGCTGAGGATGCTGTGAGGTGCGTGCCTTTACCGTTTGGACACTGATAGGCTCCAGCCCTAGTATGAATTGCTAAATTATTCCGGAGGTCGTCTAACCTGACTGAAGCCCCAAAACAACAGCTTAGGGCCAGCGAGATGGTTTAGTGGTCTAAAGCGCCTGCTTAGGAGGGCTCAGGCAACTGCGGGGACTGCAGTTCAGTCCCCGGCACCACATGCTGCGCCAGCGCCACCACCAGGGCAGGCTGAGCCAGCCACAAAATGAATAAATAAAGAAACAAACACAACAAGCAAACAAATAAATAAATAAAAATTTAAAACAAACAAACAAACAAACAAAAACAACAGCTTATCTTCCCAGAGACCCCCTCCCCCTTCTTCCCCACCCCAGTCCTGCATACTTTTCCCACACACTCAGGGGAGACCCCAAATCAACTCCTTACATGTAACTGAAACTGCCCCCCAGATTCCACCGCTATCAGAAGTCCATAAAAGTCTTAGCTCTCCTTTGTCTCAGGCTAGAGCACCCCCATCTTCCTGCCATCAGTCCTTTCTGTGTCGTCAGAGTCGCCAAAGGCCTCTTTCATCTTTTCTATTTCTCTGTGCTGCTGAAAAACCTAACGATCACCAGCTTTGTCTACTGGGCATGGGTACTGCGGCCTTTACCTGAGAGGGGCTCACGGCCAGAGTGCACATGTGAGCCTCGGGGACTGAGCCGCGGGGTGGTTTTCTCGCAGGGCATTAGCCCCTGGGCCTAAAGAGGCAGTACTAATGTTTTCCCCAGTGTCAGTTTAGAAGGGCCAAGAGGGAAGGGAAGTCTGTGCTTGGCAGCGGGTCCGGTAGCCATGATGCGCCTGGGTGTGTGGTCCAGAGCAAGGGCCTGGGGTTCCTGAGTACAGATGCCTGAGCCTTGGAAATATGCTTAGGTCACACTGAGTTAAAATGGCCCAGCACTCAGGAGGCTGAGGTGGGAGGACAGCCTGGAGTTCGAGGCCAGCCAGGACTACAGAGTGAGTTCAAGGCCAGCCTGCAGGACATAGTAAGACCAAAAATCCCCACATGACCAGGAACCAGGGTCTTTGCAGGTACTGCCCCGCTCCTCAGTCTGTCTCTGCATGGCCAGGGCCTAACCATGGTGGCTGAGGCTCAAGGGGCTGGGTTGGTCTGGGGGTGCTTGCCTGGAGCCAGATAACCAGCGTCCTGGATGTGCAGGGTCTCATGTACGACGTGGGTCCCGGTGGGGTGGCCAGCGCTACCCAGCGAGCTCTAGTAGGACGGAGGTTGGGCATTGTCGTGGGGAGCACACGGGAGCTTCCGGGAGCCGGGCTGGCTTCTGAGCTGCTGTGTGGCCTGGAGGACACAGGGGCCGATCGCACACAGAGCAGGACAGTGAGCCTCAAATTCCATAGCAGGCCTTCACTGCCTCGGATGGAAGTGATGCTGCTATGGCTGCAGCTGGTCACCTGGCTGTGCCCGAGTCCCGGAGGGCGGGGCCCAGGCCTCTGCGCACCTGTGGGAGGCCTGAGGCAGCGACTGGGGATGTGCTTGTTGCTCTGTCCTATCTGGCCCAGGCTTGGTTTCCCTTCCTGTCCTTCTGAAGGGACCACAGGACGAAGGGCTCCTGTGAGGGGGAGGTGGCTCCTAGATGACATAACGGCTTTCAGGCGAGGCGGTGCCCTCTCTTCCCTTCTGTTCGTCCCAAGTGTTCCACAGCGTGGATAGGTTTCTGGGTCAGACACCGTGGTAGGAGTCTGTGCCTAGGGGGATGGGAGAGGCCTCTGGCTGAGGTGGGCTTGCACCTTTATTTGGGTGGCAAAGACCACCCTGGCCTGGCCTGGAGGGTGCCCTGACTGCCGGCTTGCATTGGCAGGGCCACCACCTGGTCACTGAGGAAGGAGCTTGGGCAGCGTAAGGGCCTTGACTGTGGTCACAGGCCCCAGCTGTGGCAGGACCCAGCCGGCCCAGGCCATGGCAGATCTGAGCTGGTCTCCGGCCTGGGCCAGCCCTGGCCCTCGTGTCCCAAGTCCTCTTCCACCTCAGCGCTAGACTTTTCAGAGGGGACACCTTTGAAATTGGCCCCTCAGGTGCAGACCGACAGCAAGGAGTGTAAAAAAGGCCCGCGGCCCACCCTGCACCCCAGGAAAGGCCAGGTGGAAATCCAGGAGGTGCGGTGGGGGCTGGGGTTGGGGCCCAGCGGTGTCACAGGGGTGGAAACAGGATGTGAGGGGTGGGGGTGGGGGCGAAGCGAGGCGGCTCCCCACAGAGGCGGCCACCTGGGATGGGGCCTCCTGAGCTGCGGAAAAAGACCCAAGGCTGCGTGGGCGTGGGCGCATCCTGCACTCAGGGGCCTCCCCCAGCCCACCTGGCTCCCCCAACAGAGCTGACTCTGATCCTGGGGTGCTGGGTGAGGGATGGACAGGATGTGGCTTTGGGGAGAGATCATTCAATTAGTCTTTTTTTTTTTTCTCTCGGTACCAGGGATTGAACTCAGGACTTTCCTGTACTTGCCAGGCAGGCACTTATGTGCTTATGCTGAGCTATATCCCTGGCCCTCCCCTCCCCCTCTCCCCTTCTTTTTATTTTATTTATTTTTTATTTCCTTTTTCTTTCATGCAGTAGAGGCTAAAAACAGGACCTTTACACTGAACTCCGTCCCATACTCCCAGCCCATTTGTTCGTATTCATTTCTCTCTCTCTCTCTCATTTTGCAGCCCAGGCTGCTTTGCAACTTGCAACAATCCTCCTGCCTCAGCCACCTGAGTGCTGGGATTACAGGTATGCCCCATGCCCTGTTTCATTTTAAATTTTGCCAGGGTCACACTACATTGCTAAACTGCCCAGAGTGGACTCAAATTTTGGGTGCTCCTGCCTATTCCTCCCAGGGTGTTACAACAGTGCACCCCCATGCTCAGCTGGGATGAACTTTTAGGAGGCCTAGTACTGAAGAACTGACCCAGAGTGGAGGAGGAAACAGACAAGCAGCTCGTGGGTGTTCCTTCTTTTGTTTTCTTTTGTCTTTTTCAAACAGGATCTTGCTATGCAGTTCAGGCTGGCCTTGAGCTCACTTTTGTAGCCCAGGCTGGTCTTGCGCTCACATCAATCCTCCTGCCTCAGCCTCCCAAGTGCTGGGATTACCGGGGTGCGCCACCACGCCTGGCGTGGGTGTTCCTTCTGCCACCATTGATGGGCGCAGGACACTTCTCACAGCGCAGGCACAAGGATTGGGCTGTGAAAGGCAGAAGCAAGTGGGGCTCTGCAGGGCCCAGGAGCGGTCCTGGCTCGGCCTGGCATCTGGGAAGGCGTCCTGGACTTAGCCAGGCCCAAGGCGAGCCTCACAGGAGGGCAGGTGCGGGGGAGGACGGCGTCTGCCAGGGCGCGGCGGGGAGGTCCCTAAGCCCTGCTGTCCTCATGGTCAGAGCTGGCCCTGGCTGCCCAGGCCCCGCCTTAACACCCATCTTCCAGCCTCTGTCACCTCCCCGGGGCCTGGCCTCGCACCCTGGGACCCCAGCTTGCCGTCCTCTCCAGCACCCCCAGTGGTCCCGGCCGGCTCCTGGGTTTGTTGTCGGGCTCTTCCTGCCGCAGGTCTTTCCTGTCCGTTCAGGCCTGTGTGCTGTTTAGTGCTCTTGCTTTTCAACTTTCATTGAAACGACATCATCCAGCATGGCCGTATTTTGCAGCTTACTTCCCCCTCTCCTTTGGCTTGGAGCTGGAGATCGGGGCGCACAGACCTGCCTCGCTGTCTTTTCTAATGCAGGCTGGGTAGAGCCACCAGCGATTTGTATGTCACTCACAGTGCTGTGTTTCTGTGTCTCAGCGCTGACCCCAAGAGAGGGGGTACAGGAGCAGTGTCTGCGCTTGCAGTGGGGGATGGGTCCTGCCCAGCTGCCCTCTACCAGAAGAAACGCTGCCAGCCCTGGGGGCTGCGGTTATCCTTATCTGGCCGGCTGGATACCTGAGCGTCTGCCAACCTGGGTGAATCATCGAGTCACTGTGTCAGTGGGTGGGCTGTGGGCTTCGCGTGTTTACCGGACAGAAGTATTTTTGGCCTGTGTGTGAATCTGTGTGTGTGCAGTGCTAGGGATGGAAACTCGGGCCTCACTCACGCGGGGCAAGTGCTCCCCACTGGCCTGTCCAGCCTTCTACCTGAGAACTCCGCTGCCCTTCTCTGCTCTTTTAACTGTGTGATTAGACTTTGCCTTTTTTCTCTCTCTCTCTCACAACAAGGTCTTGCTATGTAGCTCTGGCTGGCCTTGAACTCAAAGTGATCCTCCTGCCTCAGCCTCCCAAGTATATGGCGGCATATATATTTTGCTGGCTGAGGCTGCCTTAAGGGTGAGTGTGGAGACTGAACTACCTTCTCCTGTGTCTAACTGGGATTGTCTGCACAGATGCTTAAACCACTGAGCTAACCCAAAAGCACTCTCTCTCTCTCTCTCTCTTTGCATATATATTTGCATATATATACATATATATGCATATATATACTTGTGGGACCAGGGTTCAAACTCACGACCTTGCACTTGCCAGGCAGGCACTTGTGCTTCGGAACTATCTCCCCGGCCCCAAGAAAGCAGAATGTGTCGTGCCCTGCTCAGCCTTAGCTGGACTCAATCACTTTTTTTTTTTTTTTTTTTTTTGTGGTACCAGGGATTGAACTCAGGACCCTGCACTTGCCAAGAAACTGCTTATTCTACTGAGCTATCTCCCTGGCCCAGCCCCCCTATATTTTTATAGATATATGGACCAAATTTTTAGAGAATGGATGTCCAGGTTAGCTTATTGGTAGAGTGCTTGCTTAGCAAACATGAGGCCCTGAGTTCAAGCCCTAGGATCCCCTCCCAAACAGATGAAAGACAATTAAAGAAAGCAGTTAACCAGTCACACCTTGGCTGTATGTTGAAGAGTCTGATCTGTGCTGTTAATTTGAAACACCGCTCTGGGCGCTTAAATAATGGGTAACTTGTAATACCCAGCTGAACGGAGTCAGCGAGGTGCCGGGCAGGAATGCCCACCTGAGGACCATTGCCAAACACATAAACGGAGAACTGGAGGGCAGATGGTGCGCTGTTGAACCTCCTGGAGGGGCTTTTGTGCTGGTTTCCCGGATAGGAACTCAGCTGCTCTTATCAGGGAGGGGCTCAGGTCCTCGCTGCTGCTGAGGGTGGCTGGGGCTCTCTTGGGGGCAGCTCTGGTCCTTCCCTTGAGCGTTGCTTCCTGGCTCCTGGGCAGATCCCTCAGCCTGCGGGCACAGATCCTTCACCCCCTGGTGCAGGCTTCCTGGCTTCCGCCACTGACCCACGGGCCTTTGCAGCGCAGATCCTTGATACAGAATCGCATGAGACACTGCTGCGGGCTCCAGGCCTCCCGCTGGGCTCATGCAGGACGTTGCCGCGGGACCCAGGCCCTCCGCTGGATTCTTTGGGTCCTTAGTGCGTGGACAGACCTCTTGCACCCTTCTGCATTTGACTTTATGAGTGAATATTATAAAATAGTCCTATAAATTATGTCTTGTATTAAATCTATTCCCTTGCAAACCTAGACTGCAACAGCTGCCTTTATTAGTAACTGTGGTTTTGGACTCTTTACCAGTTCTGTTGGGCTGATCGTCTTTTCTCATGTCAGAATCACACTGTAAAATCCCTGAGTATAGTGACACTTGCCTGTAATTCCAACACTTGGGTAGCTGAGGCAGTAAGATTGCTGAGAGTTCAAGGCCAGCCTGGGCTACATAGCGAGACCTTGTCTTAAAAAACAAAAACAACCCAAAAAACCAACAAATAAAATCACTACACTTTTATCTATCTATCTATCTATCTATTTATTTATTTATTTATTTTTGAGGCAGGGTCTCACTATGTGGCCTAAACTGGCCTCAAACATTTAGCAGTTCTCCCGCCTCAGCCTCCCAAATGCTGAGATTACAGATGTGTACCACGTGCCTGGCTATTCTTTATTTTTGTACCAAGTGAGAGGCCAGTCAGATAGCTCAGTGGACTCAATCATCTGCTTAGGTACAGTGTGGAGGCTGGGGTTCGATCCCTGGTGTGCTGTGTCAGCCCCACCCCCGGGGCGCTCTGAGACAGAGATTGAGACTGGGCGTGGTAGCATGCACCTATAATCCCAGCACTTGGGAGGCTGAAAGCAGGAGAATCAGTACAAATCCGATCTACATAGTCAGACCCTGTAGACCCTGTAGATGCCGTATACCAAACACAAAATAAAGTAAGTCAGTATACCAAGTGATTCATGTTCTTAACTTTCAAAAATTTATTTGCTGTTTTTGTGCATCTTCTCTTACAAATGAATCTCCACAGCAGTTTGTCAGGTCTGGTAGAGTTTGTGTTTTTTTTTTTATGTTTTTTTTTTTTTTTTTTGCAGGACCAGGGTTCAAACTCACAACCTTGCACTTGCCAGGCAGGCACTTATGCCACGGAGCTATCTCCCCGGCCCCTGTGTTTTTTTTTTTAAAGTTTGTGTTTTATTTTATTTTTAAAAATTTATTCATTCATTCACTCATTCATTCATTCATTCATTCATGTTATGGCCAGCTCAGCCTGCCCTGGGGGTGGGGCTGGCACAGCACGTGGTGCTGGGGATTGAACCGTGGTCCCTTCGGTTGCCTAAGCTTTCCTAAGCAGGCGCTTTAGACCCCTGAGCCATCTCACTGGCCCAAGAGTTTGTGTTTTAAATGTCGCCAGCAGGCACACCTGTGAAACACGTGCTCCTGGACTTTCATCCTGGGAGCAGGAAGCCCCTTCCTCTGCCTCTCTTTCAGTTTCCAGGATGGTGTGAGTGGGTGTGCCCACCTCGTGCTCCTGGTATGCTGTGCCACCTCGGGGCCAGGGCAACCCGGCCAGCCAAGTGTGGGCCACAGCTTTCATGCTGTGTGTGTGTCAGGATGAACCCTTCCTCCATATAAGCCAGTTACCTTGGCATTGGTTCCAGTGTAACAGAAAGCTGACCAGCACGGGCTTGGTAAATAAACATCTGGGGACTCGAAGGGCTGTGATTCCAGTACTTGGGAGGCTGAGGCAGAAGGATCATTGTGAATTCAAGACCAGCCTGGGCTATAGAATGAGCTCAGGGTCAGTTTGACCTGCATAGGGAGACCCTGTAGCAAAAAGACAAAAAAAAAAAAAAAAAAAAAAAAAAGGTTATATTTCCTATATGTAGAAAACTGATTTTTGTATAGGTTTGTATCTGGTTGCCATACTAACTTCTTTTTTTTTTTTTTTTAGTTTATTTTATTTTCTTAAACCACATTTATTTGTTTGTGTTATGGTCGGCTCAGCCTTCCCTGGGGGTGGGGGTCGGCACAGCACGTGGAGCCTGGGATCAAGCCAAGGTCCCTGAGGTGGCCTCAACTTCCCGACGCACGCCCTTTAGACCACTGAGCCATCTCACCCGCCCACCATATAACTTCTTGTATTCTAGAATTTATCAGATTTTCCTGACAGGAAGTTATATTTTCTCTAAAGAATGATTTGTTCCTTTTCCCTAAGTCTCTTGTCCCATGCCAGATCGACTCTCCACCTGGGTACTTGGTACCACTGAAGGCTTGGTTATGGTTGGGTGTCCCCCAAAGGACTGTGTTGGAACCCTAACTCCTCAGGGTGGCAGGGCCAGGGGGTACTGGGCTGGGCCACGGGGGTGGAGCCCTTGTGGAGGATTAATGTTCTCTCCCGGGCAGGCAGCCAGCCCTCACCCCTTGGCTTGCGTCAGCTGCCCTTCTGCTTTGCCCTGAGTCGAAGCGGCACAGAGTCCTTGCTGGTGTTGGACGCGTGGGCCTCCCAGTCTTCAGAACCATGAGCCAAGTCTCTTCCTTCTCCTTCTTCTCTTCTCTTTAGGGGTCTTGGGGATTGAAACATGGGCCTTTGTTGCTTTAGCCTCCCAGAGCGCTGGGATTATAGGTTTATTCCACTATGCCCAGTTTAAATCTTTCTTTATAAACTCCTGTCTCAGGTATTCTGTTATAGGAAAAGAAAATGAACTGTGACACCTTTCAAGTAGGCGAGTGTGAGATGTCATTTAGAGCTCAGTGGGATGCTGGGCAGAGGTGGGGCCCAGCAAGCCCTCCAGCCCAAGACCACAGGTGTGGTGACGCGAGGGGGCTCCTCTGCAGCCATGGTGAGAAGACCCCGTCACAGGCTCTGGGCTGTCCCAGAGTGGGACACAGTGTGGAGAATCAGACTCTGCCTCTGCATGGAAGGTTCTACACTGTACCCCAAAGCACTCCTACCTCAGAGACTGGAGAATGAGGAGCGGGAGGAGGTCCCCATGGTCCTCGTGATGTCTGGGGCCCAGCACAGCAGCTGTCTGGGGGTGCTGGAGTACCAGGCCATAGCAGGAGGGCAGAGGTGCTGGGCACCTGTCACCCCTTCCCCAGCAGACTTGAAGACATGGAGGTGCGCGGGGGTGAAGACAAATGACCAGCCTCGGTGTCCCAGAGCCCAGGCCAGTGCCTAGACCTGAGTGTCCCCCCAAGGTACAGGCCCATGAGTGACTCTTGGGGGGCTTCCGTCCTAGGCTGGGCCATCCGTAGTGCCTGCTCCTCACAGGGAAACTTCATGTGGATGACAGAGGTCACATTATGGGAGGTGTCAAAACTGGGGTGGGGCCAGGGAGAGAGCTTAGTGGCATAAACACCTGCTCGGCAAGCGCAAGGTCCTGAGTTCCATCTCTGATACAAGAACAAAACAAAAACAATAAAAAACAACTGAGGCAGAGGCTGAGAACAGTGTGACTCCCCCACCTCATGCCCTGGACCCTTATACCTACAGTCCAGGGACCTGAGACAGCCTCCTTTGGGACATGGAGAGGCAGTGCCCACCAGCCCCCCACCGCAGCCTTCCCAGGAGGTGACCTGGCTTCTGCCACCCTGTGGTGCCTCGCAGCCGTCCTGGAGCACATGCCAGGCAGTGGGCTGAGATGCCTTGATCTCCAGTGGCCATGATGGACCGGGGTGGTTTTTCCCCGGTCCTGGCCCTCTCTGGGCCTGTGGTGCCCCTGGAAATCTGCCTCTGGTCACAGAGAATGAGTCACTCAGCACAGACAGCTCAGCGCGCACACAAGAAGGTCCGGCGAGGTGGCGGTGGCCTTGGCCATCTGTGCCCTCGTGCTGAAGGTAACCCCATGAGGTTGCCGCGCAGGAGTCAAAGTGGGTTGGAGTAGGAGGCAGGGCTAGGAGGCAGAGGGCGGCGAGGAAGGAGGGTCCCAGGGGAAGGCCTGCCCTGGCCAGGGGAGGAAGTCACTTGTGGGGTAGAGAGGGCTTGTGCCAGACAGGCTGGGGGTGGGAGGGGGCGTCCCAGGGCCTTTTGGGGTCTTGGCACCACGTCCTGGGGGCCAGCTCACTCTCTCCTACTTCTGTGTCTGTTGTTGCTGGATTATTTCAAGTTTCCAAAGAGCCTTCCCGGACAGTGGACTCGATTCTCACAGTGGCCTGGTGAGCTGGCAATGGCTCAGCCCGGGTCCCCTGCGAGGAGGCAGAGGCTGGGGCGCCCGTGACTCACTGGGGAGGAAAGAGAAGGAGCGGCGCCCACCCCTGTGCGCGCAGTTTCTGTTTCCCTGGCTGACAGGCTGTGGGCCTCTTCTCTGCCGGGACCTGTGTGTCGCCCCTGCTGGGCTCTGTGGCTGGGGCTTGCCCTCGTCCCCTGCAGGGCATGGTTTCTAGGCTGTCAGGCTTGGCCCTGGCCTGTGGCTCACAGCTCCGATGCCAAGGAGCCCCTCCTGCCCTTGTTGGTGCTGCTTCTCAGGCCCAGGCTACTGGTGGGGACTGGAACATCACCGAGGACAAGCCGAGTGGCTCTTTGTGACCTGTTCCTCCTACCCCACAGGAACCACGTCTGCTAGCTGTCTGCAGCCCTATGACAGAGCCAAGGGCCAGGCAAGCTGTGGGGGGGCTATTCTGGGAGCCCCAGGGAGGGACCTGCTGCCCCTGCCGGCCTGGGCTTGGGCCTCACCAGCTTCCCCACTCTGGCCCCAGATGCTGCATCTGAGAAACAGCACTGATGGTGGCGGTCCCTGTGGTGAGGACAGGGTGACCAGGGAGGTGGGTGCTGAGTCTGGGAGACGCCCTGCAGACAGGGGCTGCTGTGGGTGCAGGTGGTGGCAGGAATAGCTGAGTCCAGCTTCGCTGAACAAACGAATCAGTAAGGGAGGAGGTGCTGGGGCCCCAACTTGCTGCAGGTGGCTGGGCTGGATAACAACACTACAGGCCACGAGACGGGCCAAGCCCTCAAGGAGATGCCATGGAAGAAAGACAAGATGACTTTGCAACTTTGGGACCCGAGACAGACTCCTGCTATAGCTGGACCTCAAGATAAAAGGGTAAACAAATGCAGCCACGTGCGTATCTCCCTAGAGACAGGAATCCAGAACTGATACTGTAAACCGGTCTTTCACCTTCAGGATGCCTGGAAGTCACTACAGGGAAAGCCCCGGTTCTGAAATTAAGCCCCCTTGTAAGTGCCGGCTTGGTATGTGACTCACTTCCCCATTCGATCCTGGATTTAATCAATTCTACCCGAGGGACTATGCTTGTAATTGTATTGGTTGACCATAGTTTTGTCCCACCTCACACCCACCAGGCAAGTTCCCATATTTTCCACCCTAGACCTGCCTCACCTCATGGTTTTATCCTATATAATCTCGGGAAAAGACAGCTTTCTGAGCAACCCACTTAGGCCCCTCTTCTGTCCCTCCCTCGGACAGGAGCTTTCTTCCCCTGAATAAATATATTCTGCTCTTAACCTCTATTGTTCCTAAAATTCATTCTTTGGTTTTAGAGAACATGATCTGGGCCCAGGTCGGGAGTTTCGTTGCCCTGTATCACACTGCCCCACTGGGATTGGGGTTGCCCCAGAGGCAGCAGGAACTGAGGTGGGCCAGGTTCCTTCTTGAGAAGGAGGAGGATTTTATCTAATTTTTTAAAAATGTGTTTAGTACAGGGTTTCACGACATAGATCAGACTTGTAGTGATCGTTCTGTTTTCAGCCTCGTAAGGGTTGGGATTACAGGCCCGTGTCACCATGCCCAATCGCAGTGCCCCCCATGGGGGTGGGGGTGGGGGTGGCATGGCCTGCTGGGGATCGAACCCCGCCTGCACCTGCCTGAGCCTGTGCTTTAGTCCACTGAGCTATCTGGCAGGCTCAGGAGGAGGCTTTTGACAACAGCGTGAGGTGTGTGTGTGGAGTGCTAGGCCCCTGCGACCTCGGGGTGGGAGACGACAGGCCTGATTCATTCTGAAACTGGCCCCATCATTTGGGAAACTTCCCTGCCACAGCCTCACGTTGCCCCCAGAGCAGGCTGTTGTGTCACCCGGGGATCTGGGTAGCCACATGTCTCTGTTCTGTTCCCACTGACTGGGGAAGGAATGGCAGACAAGGCCAGGGCTGCCAGGTCATGAGGAAGAGCCGCAGGGCTACTGCCTGCCTGGGTGGTGGGGTGGGGATGGAGCTGTCCTGTCCTGGGGTTGAGGACAGCACATGGGGTGCCACCAAGGCTCTCATTGTGTCTGATGAGCACCTTGTGCCTAAAGAAACCCTGAGATCAGGGTGGCGGCCCCAGGCCCCCAGGGGGCTTCAGGCCCGAGGGAGAAGATGCTCCAGCACACTAGGGCATCTTTGCCAAGGAGGGTGGGCAGCGCCTCTGCTTTCAACCTTACGTCTCCCTGTCCCAGGGCCAGATGTCCGGGGCGACATAGGGCTGGACTGGGCACAACTCAGGGGTGCCTGGGCTCCTCCGCTAACCAGGCATGGCTGCAGAGTGCCTCTTCTGGCCTCAAGCTGTGGCCTGGAGTGGGTGTCAGGCACAAGGAAGAGCCGGGCCAGGAGACCTGAGGTGGCCCTGTGGTGCAGGAACCCAAGCGCAGAGGAGGAGAGAGTGGGAGGGCGGCGAGTCTGTCGCCTAGCAGGACCTCTGAGCTCCATGACGCTTTGGCTCAGGCTGGGTGCTGGCATCAGGGCTGTGACCCTCACCTCCCCAGGAGGAGGTTGGGGCTTGCCAGGCTACCCACTGAGGTGAGCCAAGATGTGGCAGGGCCAGCATCCTCGGCCACCAACACTACCACGTGCCAGCAGCTGTCCCCTACACCCACTTCTCACGAAGATAGTTGGGTGGGGCAGTCCCCTGAGCACCTCTCAGTGCCACCTTGCCTGCGTTGCCCAGGAAGGAATGGGCACTTGGAATATTGGACACAGCCAGGCAGGATCTCTGCCCTGTGCCATCCACAAAGGCACACAGCAGGGCCACATGGTTTTTTTTGCACACACACACATGCAAGGCTGGGGTGTTCAATAGATACAGCGAATGCTTACATACAGTTTAAAAAACTTATTACACATTGCCAAGTAGGATGGGATTAGCGTATCCAATGGAAAACAAGCATGTTTTAGTACTGGGAGGTTAACAGCAATGTGTCTTCTACTATAATGAATTTTAAAATGTAAACATCCACTGTATATTTTGATTACATCTCAGTAAAATATTTATGGTAAATTCTATCATAAAAACATGACAGTATTGGGCTGGCCAAATAGCTCAGTAGATTAAAGCACCTGCAAGCTGGCGCAGGGGCTGGGGATTCGATCCCTGGGCCTGCCGTGCTGGCCCTGCCCCCGGCACATCCTGAGACTGGCAATTGAGACTGGGCATGGTGGCGTGTGCCTATAATCCCAGCTCTCGGGAGACTGTAAACAGGTGGATCGCTGTGAGTCCTGAACACCCTGTAGACCCTTCCCTAAAAAAAAATACAACAAAACAAAACAAAAAAACGACAGTATTGATCCCCAGTACAAAAAACAACATAACAGCACATCCTTACCCACCTCATTCACCGGATCTGGCACCATGTGACTTGTAGATCTTCCACAAAGTAAAAATGACAATGAAAAGTAAATATTCTGAATTTGAATTCAGTCAAAACATCAAGGCAGGGGCCGGCGAGATGGTTCAGCGGTCTAAAGCGCCTGCTTAGGAAAGCTCAGGCAACTGCAGGGACTGTGGTTCGATCCCCGGCAACACATGCTGCGTCAGCCCCACCACCAGGGCAGGCTGAGCCAACCATAAAATAAGTAAATAAAGAAACAATCAATCAAGCAAACAAATAAATAAAAAAAAAAAAAAAAATCAAAGCAGCCATTACTGTGCAACTAAAGACTCCTAGGAAAGCATTCTTCCAGAACTGCTTCAGAAATAGCAAGAGTTGGGGCCGGCGAGATGGTTCAGTGGTCTAAAGCGCCTGCTTAGGAGGGCTCAGGCAACTGCGGGGACTGCAGTTCGATCCCCGGCACCACATGCTGCGCCAGCGCCACCACCAGGG